>LGRX02000244.1:0-21426 GCA_001247695.2 Cymbomonas tetramitiformis
ATTGGGTAAGATACTCAGGTGAGCGTCAGTAACACACGCTCGCGCAAGCGTGGCCACTAAGTCGTCCGGACTCTGCATCTGGTTGGCCAACACTTTCTGAGTTAGAACTCCTTGCGCTGACCCCTCCACCCGGTCCCTGATGATCCGTCGTAGTTCTTCTGGCACGGTGGTGATGGTGGCCCCTTCCTGATCTCCATCGTCGCAGGACTTCTTCTTCGTCAACGCCCTCTTCACCAGTGCCTCCTTGAAGTGATCTTGCAGTTCTCTCATAAACTTCTTCAGGGGAGCTAACAGATGTCCAGATGGTCTGTCCCCGCTGGGGCTATCCGTAGGGCATGCGTACGTGGTGATGCGGTCCCGTAGTTTCCGTAGAGAAAGCAACAATCTGTCCTCAGCTTCCAACTCCTTCAGCTTGGTGTAGTCTGCCCGCTGTTGATCCCTCTCTGTCTGCTCCTGCTCGCCTGGTCTTCGGGGCGGTGGACAGTTCGGAGGTTCTTCTTCAGGTTCCTCTGGTGGAGGTGGAGGCTGGGACTGTCGAGGGGGTTGTGACTGTGGTAAAGTAACACTGGGAGTTGGGATGTTGGGCAGTTGGGCTAATGCACCAGACCAGGGCGGCTGAGTACAATTCTGACAGAGTGGGACTTGCTCACACGTTCTGTTGGGTCCCAGCATGACGTCCCATACTAACCCAGAGGCGACCTTAACTCCTCCAGCTGGGGATAACAGCAGTCTACCGCATCTGCTGCAATCCGTGCCGCTCTGAACAGCCTGATCCCGCCTTGGTCCTACCAGCTGCATCACCGGGCTGATCAGTGACTCCCGAGCGCTGTGGTTCTGAGCGTGCCCATAGCTAATCGCTAGAGTGGAGTACTGTTTGGCTATGGCCACGGCTGTCTGAGCATCAGCATCGTGGCGCCTCACGTAGTCCCTGATACCCTGTTCTACAGTGATGGGTACTAGTGGGTCTCTCCACTCTTCCAGGGCTTCGTGGATTGGTGGGGCTGCCTTAGCCGATGACGCTGAGCCTGATGCTTCATCATTGCCAGACTTGGACGGGGATCCTCCGGACTCAGATCGGGTGGTTATGGCTAAACGCCACGCCTCGTCGGGACTCGGTGAGGGATGCCGAGCCTTAGTCCAGTCATACCAGACCCACTCCGACTCTTCGGGTGAAGGGACTACTGCGCAGATGGCCTCCTTTCCCTTCAGAACCTCCCTCCGGGTTGCTATCAAAGCTTCCCAGCCCTCCTCTTCCCAACTCACCACTTCACCTCGAGCTGCTGCCAGAGCGACGGCCTTCTGACGCTCTTCTGGGAGGCACTCAAAAGCCTGGTCCCGCAGAGCCTTGTCTTTGAACAAAGTTCTGACAGCCATCCCTTCTGTCAGCTCAGGCTCCAGAGCTGATACTCGAGAGGCAGGCTCCTCATCTACAGCCTTCCCTTTTGCTGCCTTGACTGCCCTCTTCTTGGCTAATTGCTTCTTCCGCCTCCGTTGCCGCCTGCTGCTGCCGCTGCTGCTACCTCTGCCTCTACGCCTGCTGCTGCCGCGGCTGCCTCGCTCCGGGGAAACTGTAGAATCGCTGGAGTCACTGGGCCCACTGCTGTCGCTGCTGGGAGGGAAACGAGGAATTGGTGAGAAGCCCGGGGGATATGCCAATCCGCATCTGGGTATTTCTTCCCACTGCGGCACGGATGGTTGCCTCTGGGCCTCTGCTGGAGCCGCTGAGAGTGCTGAGAAGCGATCCGAGAGAGCTGAGAAGGTGTTGCGGGTGGGGGTCGCTCCTCTTTCCTTAACACGTGCTCTGCCAAAGTTCACTCCTGCGAAGAGTTTCCTTGGCAGCCCTTCCTGGTGTAGCAAAGTCCCGTGTTTAAGGGCACGCCTGTATTCCCTTTCTGTCACTCCGGCCTGTAGCACAGCCAACTCCTGCGGGGAGGCCGGATGCCAAACGATCTTCCCGCTCCGGGTGCGTGGTTCATTATAGAACCATTGCGTGAGGGTCTTCTTCTCCTCAGCTGACAGAGCAACTATCTGCAACCTCACGGGGGCTGAAGCCTGCGATTCCGCGCTGTCCCCACTGTGGTCGCTCCACGCAGTGCTGGTTCCCTCTATCCATCTGATCACCCGGACCTTCTGGTCCTTCCCGCACTTGCTGTACGCACGGTCCAGAGCTATTTGCTCTGGCGACCGGAAATCCTTCCTTCGGTCTGGCGATCTCTGCCTGTCCCCCTGAGGAACTGAGGGTTGCCCAACTGGCTGAGCCTGCCGAGCTGGCTGAGCTGGAAGCTCTGATGCTTGGAGGCGGGCTGATTCTCTCAAAGCTCTGACAGACCGTGCTCCTTCCTTCAGCTGCGGTCCAACTCTCTCCAGAGCAGCCACTAATTCCCGGCTGGCCAATTCCCCTCTGGCTTCCATCGCTGGACGCGGTGTCGCTGGAAGGGGTAGTGCTGGAAAGTCCTCTGCAGAGACATAGGGGTCAGGCAATACAAAGTCCGCGTGTTGCAAGGCTGATGCTGGCTGAGGCAGGTTCTCGCCAGAGCCTCCGGCGCTCAGGACAGGGGAGGGATTCTGATCGCGAATCGCTGGAACTGCGCCTGCTTGGGCGACTGGGGTCACACCTGCCTTGGCTGCTAGAGCAGCGTTTGCTGACTGTCCCGGCATTGAAGGTGAGGATGCCGAGACAGCCGAGCTAGAGGACGCTTGACCAGTCGCAGTCTGGCTGACAACAGCTCTGCTGCGCTGGATCGGAAGCTCAGAACGTTCTGGTCTCTTCCTGGTTCGTTCAGCGCGCCCCTCGCTGGTTACAGCCAGTCCTTCCAGCGTCGTCGTCGAGCCAGTTCGTGAGTCGGTAACAGCCGCAACTCCGGACACCGATGGCGTTGTAACAGCCGCACCTTCAGACACCGATGACGTTGTAACGACCATACCTCCAGACACCGATGACGTTGCGACAGCCGTATTTCCAGACACCGATGACGTTATAACAGCCGTATCTCCAGACACCGATGACGTTGTAATAGCCGAATCTCCAGACACCGATGACGTTGAAATTTGGCCAGAGCCTCCGGCGGAAAGGGTCGACGTGGGGACCCTATCCCCCACCATTGGGCAAGTAACAACAGTGGCACTTCCAGACACCGATGACGTTGAAATTTGGCCAGAGCCTCCGGCGGAAAGGGTCGACGTGGGGACCCTATCCCCCACCATTGGGCAAGTGACAACAGTGGCACCTCCAGTCACCGATGACGTTGGAATTTTGCCAGAGCCTCCGGCAGAAAGGGTCGATATGGAAGCTCGGTTCCCCGCTTTCGGGCAGGAGGTCGCAGAAACGGATTGTGCTGCCAGTGCTGCCATGTTCATCCGTTCTAAGTCCTGCAGCTTAGTGGCAATCGGAGTGAAAATAGGGGTATGAACAGGGGTCTCCAGTGCCGGAATAACCCCTACTGGCGCACAGGGCAATGTACTCAGTGGTACTGGACTCACTGGTACTTGCACCACTTCCCCCCCCCCTGCCGAGGGGGTAATTCCTGCGCTGGCAACGTGCACTAAAGGTGTCACAGCAGGTGGTAGCTGAACGGCTGCTTCCGTCACTGGAACAGGATAGGACAGGGCCAAATTCGGTGCCACGGACGCCGTGGGGTACGGTGAGAGCTCAGGCACTGGCGGATTCGGCACCGGGGGAGACAGCATACCCGGAGAAGGGTACCCCATTGGTACGCCGTACGCAGCCGCTGGCAACGGAGTGGTATGCGGCCACAAGGCACGTGGTGGCAGTTGGTGCTGCTGACCGTACTGCTGTTGCTGCAGAAAAATTTGCTGTTGAAAATTCCTCTGGTGAGCTAAATCATCACGGGGCTGCGGCTGCCAAAATTGACCGGCGGGCGTTGTCATAATTGGGCTACCGTTAGAGCTGCGCTCGTCATACCCACTGTGGGGGCCGGAAAAATCGTACGAATTCCGCTGAAATTGCGGCGGCGCCGTCATAAAATTACGCTGCGGCAGTTCGTGCAAAAATCCGTACGCAGAATTTACATCCAGCTGTTGCGTTGAACCAACGTACGAGAGTCCCGGTTGTGTGTGCACAGCCGATTGCGGAAAGGCGTGCGAAACAATTCTCGGGTCGAGCGATTCAGAGTAATTCGCTGCCGAAAGAAACTGCGATTGCTCCGTGGAAGCCGCTACAGCCGTGTGCGACGGAATTCCATGCTGAAAGTCCATGATTGCGCTGTGAGTGAACGCCCGTAAACGGCAGTGAACTCACACAGTACGGGCGATAAATTTTCTGCCGATTGACGCCGATTTCGGTTTAACGAAAGGCAGATTCCGCGGAAAGGTACCTGCAAAGACGGATTACATCACACTTGAACGTGTGGTATATGCATTCAGGAACAGTATATGATATTTTCCGTCGAAATTCGCAGCCCTGACGAAAGGCGGACGCAATTAAGCGTGTTTTACGTCGTCGTCTTCAGAATTTTCGTGGGAATCCGCGGAAAGGCCTCGCGGAGAAGTTGTGTGCCGATAATTGCACAGCTGAAGTTCAGTCGGCACTAACAGGTCGCGTCTAACGCAACCACGCTGATACCAGTTGTTCGGGGGTGCTCTCTAAGAGCTTCTAAGTCTACTTAACAATACAGGGAACCTAGTTCAAGCCTGCAAGAGATATGTATGGCTGTAAGCAAGATACATATATGTGAATCGGATCTTTCTTAAATGTCGGAGTTACAACAGCCAGGTGTGGCTGTTCAGTAACAAATTCAAAAACTGTTTCATTCAGCCTGCTCGGCTGCTTTATGCCATGGTTTCCGATCTCGACTTTCGAACTTCACTCGATGTCGACTCCTGTCAGGTCCCATCATACTTCATGAGAACTCGAACAGTCACATCATAGAATCTGCCGACTAGCCCAGTTATATCATCACTGTGTTCCGAGCCACTCCATATCACTCTGAATAATTATAACTGTGCTGACTTGGCAATATTGGAGGCCATACCAGCTTTCCCTCCAATTTCTCTGACTGCTGGTTTTCCCACCAAAACTCACTTTCGGGTCAGGTATTTCTGTCAGACCCCCTTGTCATCTGGTCACATAAATGCCTGTCACTGATGACTGTCATCGTACCCGTCACTCGTAGCTCTGACGCGTCATCATACTGTCTCGTGACTTACCCTAGCACACGTGGAATTCTCGGCCACTGTCACGCGGCTGGCTGTTGGGACCACTGTCACGCGGTCGTCCTGAAATCTTCAGGAGTGGTGTTCCACTGTCACGTGGAATTCTTGGCCACTGTCACGCGGCTGTCTGTTCTGTTAAAGGGGGAAAAGGCGGTGTGCGCATCTCGGGTGATACACGTGTTTCAGGCAACCGGCGCATTGCAGCAAATCGAGCGTTTCAGGCGATGCTCGTGTTTCAGGCGATGCGCGCATTTCAGGCGATGCGCACATTTCAGGCGATGCGCACATTTCATGCGACGCGCGCATTTCGGGCGATGCGCACATTTCAGGCGATGCGCACATTTCAGGCGATGCGCACATTTCAGGCGATGCGCACATTTCAGGCGATGCGCGCGTTTCAGGCGATGCGCACATTTCAGGCGATGCGCACATTTCAGGCGCTGCGCACATTTCAGGCGATGCGCGCATTTAGGCGAGTCGGGCGTTTTTGGGTGATACACGTGTTTCAGGCGCCAGGCGCATTGCAGCGAATCGAGCATTTCAGGCGACGCGCCAAACGGGCAAGGCGCGAACGGCTCTGCTGATGCTGCGCGTCAATGCTGCCACCGGGGTGTCAAAAATCCTGAATGGCCCAAGTCACGGGGTGAAGGGCGAAGTGCTCCGAAATGAGCGTCTGGCGGAGTCGCGGGGGCCGTCGGCAGAGTGGGCACGAGCTATTGTGTGTCAGCCACGTGGACAGGCAGCGCGAGTGGCAGATGCGCCGTCCCTTCAAGCAGGGGCACCGGAGGGCGTGAGACGCGCAGCGCTGCCACGTGGGGACAGGGGTCAGGCATATGACGCAGGCGTTCAAGCAGGGCGCGGGGCTTCGCCGGCAGAGCGTGCGACGAAACAGCTCGTTGATGCGGTGCTGGTGGGTCATGCTACTCAGGCGCGGCGCGCGGCGGGAATTCCCAACTTGAACGTCCGAGCTGCCCCGTGCTAGTGACGGGGTGAGATTCTGCAGATAGCTCAGAGAGGTTTTTCAAAATCAATGGAATGTGAAAGGTTCAGGAAGCAGGGCAAAATTGTGGAAAAGGCCCTATTCTGGGAGTTTCGAACGTGCACGGGGCTGGTGAGCATCCCCAAAGGTCCTGACGGGCAGCCTGACGAGAAGGTGCCGGGTCAGAGTGGAGTTCTAAAGGGGAAGGCGAAAAGGGGCAACTCCGGCTCGGGAACCACGCAACGAAGACCAAACGGGCTGCTGGGCCCGACTTCAAAAGGGATACCAAGGTCCAGCAGCCAGCAGAGACCAAATTCACAACTCGCTCGGGCTGGCTGAAAAGGTTGAATTCAGCCCCCGCGTTGGGCCAACCAGCCCGAGTGGGGATGCCCAAAGAAGGTAGCGGCAGTCGGCGCTGAATTCACGGGGTCGGCTCAGGCCACAACAGCGAAAGAACACAGTTGGGTAAGGTTTGAGAATTCATGGTGTCCAAGCAGCGATAGAGTGTGGTGAATCCACTCTGCAGTCATACAGCCGGAGCGCGCGTGAATGCACACTTGAAAACGGTCACAGCGGGGTCCGGAAAGAGGAGCCGTTGACTCTCGGGAGTCTGAAAAGTCGTCAGAAGTGTTGAGCGGTGACGTCGTCTGAAGTGGCCGAGCTTAGCCGAGCGTGCTGAATTTCCGAGCTTGCGCTGAATTCGGGTTTTTAAAACGGAAAGCCGCTGGCCGTCTCGGCGTCGCCGTGCACCTTCTCCACACTCTTAGGGTGGGAATTCACAGGAGTGCGAACTATCGCGCCTCACCTGAGAATTTCCTCGGGAACTTGGTAAAGAAAAGTAGTCGTAAACGACGAAGACGATGTCTTCGTGCGGACACGTAGAAGGAAGCAGCAGCGGCGTTAGTGAGTGAAGCTAAAGCTGAGCTGCGGCACGCACACATACCGCAAACGCACGCACGCACGCATGAATTCAGGGTACACTTTTGCGCGCCTGTTTATTGTCGTGCGGTGAATTCAGAGGTGCTCCAGACTCCTTAGGTGCATATCGGGTCCCTGCACGACTGTCCGTTCCTTGCAAGAAAACACGGAAAGCGTTCACTTAGCACACGGCGTCTCGGGCTTACCTCAACTGCGCGGAGCTGCGGCCTTTAGTGTTGCGGATTCGCCTTCCGTTATGCGAGTGTGGATCTACGCCTAGCCGGTGTGGCCGCGCGAGCGGGGTTGCGAGTTCGGGGGCACTGAATTCAGGCTATGCGCTACGTGAGGAGCGCGTATCAGACACACTGTCCCTGACTGATTCAAACAGGCGCTTAGTGCGTGGGGATTTGCAAAGTCGCTGTAAATTCAGCGAGGAAATATATATATATTCGATACAAACTTACGCAAGGCCAAGATGATTTTGAAAGGTTCAGAGTTATCTGCAGAATGTTTTGAAATCGTCGCTATTCTCTTTAAGAGCTCTTTTCCTACAGCTGCAGCTAGGCGTTTTGTGTCTTCTCGGTTCGCGATGTTTCGCCTTCTCCAATCAGCGATCTGCTTCCTCATTTGAACTGTCGCCAAATGCTACAACCCGTTGGTGACTCTTGAGATACTACATTCTGACGCTGGCTGCTGTTGTGACGTGGTGTCACATGTGGTGCGTCCATGTCGAGTTGCCGTGAACTTCCGCGCTTGGGGCGCGGCGCAGTGCTTCGCGTTTGTACTCGTTGGTGTTGCAGGTGCCAGCGGTGATCCGGTGCGGCGAGCCGGAGACTTCGTCCACGTGGCGCGGATGAGGCGCTGTGGTGCCTGTGATATTCCTTGATCTTCACGAGGCCGTGGATGGGCTCAGCCTGGCCCGGCGGATGTCGCGCCACGCCCGGTGGACTGTCGCCCCGGTCGTGCGAGCGGGAGCAGTTCAGAGAGAAAGCATTTTGTAGAACAGGAAATGGGTCAGGCGAATGTAATTCGAGTTTGGCGTTGTTGTCGTACGTGGTGACGTGGCTGTCGTGCTGCTCGGAATAACTGACTGGGGTGTTTTGGGTAGATGTAACGGCTGATACGCCATGGGTGGCGCCCGTGGCTGCTGTGCGAGGGTGCTGTTGTCGTGACGCGTCGTACTGTACCGCGTTGGCGTGTTTTGGGTATAACTAAGATGCGTGACAAGCGTCATCGGGAGAATAACTGATTATGAGGAAGGGGTCGTCTGGGGGGCGCCGTACTGATCGCGGGTTTCACGGAGTCTCGACTCGCGAAAGGGAATGGGCCTGTGAGGTTTGCTCCTGTAAGGGTAGCGGTCAGGAAGGCTTGCCCTCGGACGTAGGTACTGGCATCTGCTTTCCTGGTGGTTTGCTGAAGCAAAATTTACATCGGGCTGACGTGGATTGCTGGTGGTATCTGAGCGTGAAATTGGGGCGGTGGTGTGGCTGGTATAAATTGTACGGCGCCCGGTATAACTGGCACACGGGCGCACTTGGGGAAAAGCGATGTTGCGGAGTGGGGGAAAATGGTGACAACTGAGCGCGGACGTGGGAACGACTGTCTGAGAGGTGGCAGGGAAGTGGCGAAGCTGAGAGCGCAAAGGGGAGGGAAGGCCTTTGTCGGGGCTGCGAGGGGGCCCCCTCCCGACCCCAGGGTTGGGCGTGTCTATAGTTGTGACAGGGAAGCATGTGACATGTGGCACTGCAGGTGACAGCCGGGCGAGGGGTGAAAATGAAGTACACCACTCCCCACCCTTAGGGGTGGAAAAGTTGGTCTCCGCATGACACCACCTCACCCGAAGGCGGGAGGTGAATTGCAGGGCCTGCCGGTACTCCCGGACAGGCGGCTAAGAAATGTAATGCTTTCAGCTCAAAGGGGCCATACCAGCCCAGCTAGACACAATTCCATGCTTTGGGCGCCAGCTGAAAGTTGCATCGAAGTCTCGATCCTAATCTAATTCTAGGGCTTCCGGCGGTTGCTCAATTGGAACGGCACCCGGAACCCATGGAGCTGGCGGAATGCGATGTTCAGCCAATGCCCGTGCGGTGCCAAGGCCAAAAGCGGCCTGGCACCACCAGAGCGAATGCACCGACGAAGAAAGGGTGACAGAGGATGTGGAAGGTGGAAATGCGGTGAAGGGATGTGGTTGAGCGCATGGGAAAAGGCTCGAAAGGGATGATGGTGAAGGGTGAAGTGGGCGTGACAGCACCACCAGACACCACATGTTGACCAGGGGGCGCATAAGGTGAAGGTGAGGGAAGTGGAGGGATGAGGTCGAAATAGTCAAAGCACTCGTTGTCGATGGTGAGCGCGATGGACTCGAGCTTGGTGTCTAGTGCGCAAACACCACCAGACACCACCAGACCATAGCCAATGGTAGAATGTTGCCGATGTACTCGAAGAGAGATCAACGCTGAACGAACAGCGGCCATACGTGCCCGCTGAGGTCCAGTGGACATGGTCGCTGACCACTGACCGCTGACTGCAGAATCTGCGAACTGACGAGAAACAAGATATATATATATATATATACGTTGTATATATATATATATAGGGATAAGTTACATCGGGGGCCGACATTTCATTTAAATCCACATCGGGGGCCGACATCTCATTTAATCCACATCGGGGCTGACAAGCCTAAACGTTTCACATCGGGTGTAGACATTTCATTTTAATCCACATCGGGGGTTAACATTTCATAGCATGCGTAGACAGAAGACACACGCAACGATATAATGTAAACGAAACATAACTACGCAAATCTAAACGGTAGATATGCAACTCGTATTACGATGAGCATATCTACCGGTTGGATTTGCGAAATAATGTTTTTTGGTGCCGCAAACGATGAAAGACTGTCTTGTTTGGCGAAATGAAACAATTCTTCACTGCTGGACCCTCCAAAAAACATTATCTCGCAAATCCAACCCGTAGATATTTTCATCGCGATATGATTTACATATCTACCGGTTGGATTTGCATAGTTATGTTTCGTTTATATTATATCCTTATGTCGAATGTAATGCATACCCCCGATGTGGATTAAAATGAGATGTCTACACCCGATGTGGATTAAATTGAGATGTCGCCCCGATGTAGATTAAATGACATGGCTACCCCGATGTGGATTAAATGAAGTGTCTGCCCCGATGTGGATTAAAAATGAAGTGTCTGCCCCCGATGTGGATTAAAATGAGATGTCGGCCCCCGATGTGGATTTAAATGAAATGTCGGCCCCCGATGTAGACTTATCCCATATATATATAAGGATATATATATTTATCGGGTGCTGAGGAGCAGAACAGGTACGCAGGGGCGGATGTTCTCGGATACTAAGATGATATAAAATACTTAGTTGAGTGTTTTATGGCACACTGGCAACTGTGACAACGGAGACTGGTGACATCTCGGGTCAAGGGGTGACAGACAGGTGACCCACTGTGCCTCCCCCTTACAGTGGGGGGGCAAGATTGGGTCCCCCGTGACACCACCTCACCCCGTGGGGATGAGGTGTCACCAGGCAAAGTGTCTATTGGGCGCACCTTACGGTGGGTTAACCCACCGTAAGAGGTTTTCGGAAACCGCATGCTGGTGCTAGCATATTGTGACAACATGGCAAACCCATGCTTTTTTACACACCTTAGGGGTTATATTAATGCATAGACTTGCAAAAAATACGAGACATATCGTATAGGTGTGTCTTATATACGCCCTAGTACCAAGGGGTCAAGCAGAAAAATGTCCCAAATCCTTACGGTGGGTTAACCCATTTTTTCATCTATGGGTAGATTTTAACCCCTAAGCCGGTGTTAATTATTTGGGTAATTATTTACGAAATCGATAGGGTTTGGGTTTCAATTCGTTGTGTATGATATACTTAATATTAGCGAGTTAAAAGCATATCCCCTTTTAGCTAACACAAAGGCGGAACTGTTAAGCTATCAAACATGTTCATGCGGTCAATACATCCTGAGAAATGCTCATTCCGAGTCGGTGAAATGCTATTTTTCAAGACCGAAAAAATGAAGTGCATCACGATGAGACTCTGTGAGCACGCCTGTGGGCCTTCTCAGGTACCCCGTTTGGCATAGTTCGATCTTATATGATGTTAGGATACGAAGATTCATCGGTTGCACCTTTCTTAGCGGATATTCCAGGTGTAGTGCTATGATACCCTAACCCTATTATGAGCTCAGTGAAAACACATATGTATACCCTGAAACACAAGTTTGGGTTTGGGTCCGTATGCATACAAGACGGAATATCTGCTTTAACCCTCGTTACTATTGACAGTTAGAACACTTTAGCAGAGGTCTGCAACCATACAACGAAGTGTGCCAACTAAGATCCCATGTGCTTCAGCCAAAAAGCATGTTCCATCTGTGCATTCAGGCTCACAAGTGCAAGGCAGCCACGAGCGCCCTCTCGACAGACACACACTTGATATAAATATACATAGCAAGAAAATACTTAAACCGAACTTTGAAAACGAATACGAATAGTCAAGGGCAAACGAATTTATCTACGCGGTGCACATACTGTGAATAGTAGATCCTGGCTGCGCAGCAGGTATGATCTAAAGAGCGCACCACCCTTATATGTCTCGATGGTGTTTCTTCCAACACTCTGTGCTGCACAACAGCACACCACAACTCGAGCAACCTTGGACTGTTTTGTGTTTGTCGTCCTTGCAGACTTGGCACCGATCCCGCGCATACTTGCAAGGCGCGTGGTTGCGAGCCAAACCTGCATCTGGGCGCCCACGTTTTCGGCTTTCCTCCTCCTTCGCTGAGCCTTCCCGTTGCGACCCACCGTATGTTACCATACTCTCAATAAGACAACGAACGTCCTGCACGATACTACGTTTGTACCCTGTATATGCTTCAGGGTACAGTAGCTTGCAGATTCTGTGGGAAGTGGTAACAGCCATTTCAATGTGCCAAAAATAATTCACGAGATGCGGACGCCTCGTCCTGTACCGTATGCGAATAAAACTCTCGAGCATATCTACGAGGTCGACTGCCCCCATACCGTTGTCGTAGTCTAGTTTGACCTGCGGCATGAACAACTCAACGTACACACGATTGTCCGCATCCCAACGTTCTTTCGTCGTGCCAGGATTATCGTGTGCAGACGCATGAAATGTGGAAAGGAAGCGGACTATTTTATTGTCGCCGTACTCTAGATAAAGAAAACGAACAGTCTGAAAAACTCCGGTCGCCCACTTGTAAGCCCCTGCGTGCGTACACTCCAACAAAACGCCTCGCCAACAATTAGCCACAACGAAAACGAATGCGTGCAATGACAAAGCGGAAGGGGTAAAATAACTGAGCATGCTACACACACCTCTGACATACTGTGCGCCCCACGACAGCCCAGGCAAGTTCTTGTTCTCGCGGTGCGTACCACAGGCAACGGCGCCGTAGACAGTGAAAAGAATAAAGAATAAAAACAAAGAAGTGAATAAATTATCCATGTAAAGCGCATGCCCAGCGGTTCGGATCTGATCGTTTGCTAGGGTCACGCCAGCCTTCCCTGCGGACACGGCTAGTTTATACAACCGCAATATCCTGCTTACGGTCTTGCCATAAGCTCGCTCCTGCACTGTGTTGTAAAAGCGTTCGTTATACTCGTTGGATCGTTGACCGGTGTAAAACTCCCATGCGAAAGGGATTCCAAAGGCTGCCAAAATGTAACACATAGACATACGCTTATTAGGTTTCGCACTGTTGTAATGAACAGTGATCCCCTCACCCCCCTTTCCCTGCCAAGGTTTGCCGCCCTCGTCATAAGAAAGAACGCGAGGAGGCACCAAAAGAAAGTTGATATTTGAAAACAAAGTTGCTCTAATCAATTCATATTTACCATATGGGTTGTAGTCAGCACGCCGGTTATCCGTAACTAAGGTGTCAGGGTTATATGGCGAAAGGAAACGAAGGGTCTGCTCCCAAGGTATCTGTGCTATAATATCGCCCACTGGAGAACGTAAAAACTTGTTAGTAGACCAGTGGTGCTCGTGGTTTGAGCGCGTGTTCAAACACATCAACAGCAGAGTCGCATGAAAAGTAACCAGGGCTCTAGGAGATGCCCATGCCGGTTTCCAAGGGCGCTGCTTATCCTTTGCACCATATGCGGTATGACGCTTGCCCTCCTCCTTCGCAGCGTTCACGTCAGTCCCAGCTTTATGCACCTCAGCATACCTTAGCGTCTGCGTAGAAAGCGCCTTCCAGAACGTATTCAAAGGCAACAGCTTGCAAAATACATACCACATGCCATCCTCGACACTATTAGGTTTGTATCTGTCTAGACTTCTAAGGAACCCAGGGGTGTATTCATCACGCGGCTCTGTGTACAAACGTGGGTTCGCTTTTGACTCATATTCTACCTCGTTCGCTATGGACTTCTGGTTCTCAACGAATGATTCCCCTATCGACTCGGCAGTTGCCTTCTGATACTTCTCAGCATCAATGCGAGTTCTCTTGTCCTCAGTGGTCTCTATGTTCGAGACCACTTGCCTACTGCCAGGCAAGGCACTATCCACACCTACGGTGGTTCCCTCGTGTTCAGCGAGCTCGGCAGGGTCTGGCGCATCAGTGAGGTCTTGGGAATCATCTGAATCATACCCTGCATCATCAGAATGCACAAGCCAACGCATGACAGTTGCGATGGGAAACCAATACTCATCTCCATCATCAAAGCGGACAACTACGCACTGCGGCCTTTCGTCTGGGCCCTTCACAACGCCGCGGAACGCTTTCCCTTTATTCTGAGTACCGAATACTTCTCCGGGAGTCTTCACGTGCCGCCCCGTGAGCTCTAGTGCAGTGAGTAACAGCGGACCTGACGTAGTGGCTGCCATAACAATAAGGGGAAAACCTAACTGTATATTTACCGCCAAAAAAATGCCCTGGAAAACGCACACTTTTTTAGAAACACACTGGTCGGAAACTCATCAGAAATGTCTCAAATTCCATCGGGAGTGTATATTGACCAAACTCAATCGATACGGCGCGATTTGATTCGATATATATACCGGTACCGGCAATTTCATAGCGGTAACCCTAACTTTTTCGCAGTCGGTTTGGGTCATTTTTGACCCAAACACCGGCTTAGGGGTTAAGAACGCAGATCGCATCTGGAACATGCATATTAGAATTGTTCTATCATCTATGACACCTATGGAACCTCTCTTAGATGGGGTTCAGTTATCATCTGATTATAGACGGAATTCTGAGGCGGTTTACACGAGGGGGTATGGCTTGAAAAATGCACTGAATATGTGTTTTTCAGGGTGTTTCGTTGTTTTCGCTTGCGGTGGCAAGTTTTTTCTACCCTGTCGGCGATCTAGCGGTATATTTTCCATTTCACATGGTGGATATGAGTCTAAAGGCAATGTGTGTCACGCGTATGACCCGATATAATGCTTCAGAATGATAATAAATAACTAAGACCTTAGGGCATGGTTAACCCACCGTAACGCCTCGTTACGGTGGGTTACCCCACCGTATCCCCAATAGACAAAAGAAGCAGAAGCAATGCAGGGTCTAGGAGCCACACTGGCTCGGGCAATCCGGCATATGCCATCCCAAAGTGTTTGTAAGTCCACTGTCAAGGCTAATCTAACAACTCAGGTCCCTCGAGGGTCATCACACACCGCGCGGGCATTGAGAAGGGTCAATGCTGAGTTGTGCTTTGCTGTTTAATCTTGCTTCGCCGCCGTGCGACCAGGATGCCGTAGCTGAACCCTGAAAAGGCAGGACCCACGGAACCGTGCGGAGAGCCGGCCAAGCGGTGTCACCGTCGTCCACGGAGGTGTCGGGCATGGGCTCCGGCTCGGCACGATCGACCAAGGGGCGGAAAGGGAACGCAGCCGGGTCATCGTCGTCCACGGCCGCATGCTGCAGTGAGGGCGAGCCATGGCCCGCCGGGGCATTGGGGGTAGCCGCAGGCGGTTTCGTACACCACCGGCGGGCCGAGCCCAGGCAGCAACCGTAGGGCGCACCGGCGCCGTCGGCGCGTCAGACGGTGCCATGGAAGGCGCGAATGATGCGGTGCACGAGAAAGGGCACACCCCCTTTGTGGCGAGGTGGCCATCGGTGACGCCCCAAAGGCGGAAGCACGTGATGCACGGGTGGCCGACCCCCTCCCACACCAAGTAGTGGACGCGCGGGTTCTAGGGCGGCTTCCAATCGC
This sequence comes from Cymbomonas tetramitiformis, assembly GCA_001247695.2. NCBI lineage: Eukaryota > Viridiplantae > Chlorophyta > Pyramimonadophyceae > Pyramimonadales > Pyramimonadaceae > Cymbomonas > Cymbomonas tetramitiformis. The sequence continues at coordinate 15,308 of LGRX02000244.1, forward strand.
CAACGGGCTTGATGATGCTGCCGCGTGCGTGCACGGAGTTGAACGTGGCACCGCCGGCTCCGTCCGCCCGTGCCCCGCCACCACCAGCGCCTGGGGATGGAGAAGGGGCGAGGCGGGAGAGATGCCCCTCGCTCTGCCACACAGTGGCAATGCGGAGGGCAAGGGTGGAGAATGTGAACCTGTGGCCAGCGGCGAGCTCACGTAGCACCACCAGATAAAGTGGGGATACGTGTGGGGAGCTCGCCGCCGACCGGCTGAGGACGTGCTGAAGATCTTGTACACGTCAAGCGTCGTCGTAGCCGGGATGGTGTCGTTGATGCTTGTCGCCCAGGACTCGGAGAACCGTAAGCTGCGGGGCGGGGTCGGCGGTCTCGTCAATCTTGGTTTCCCGCAGCTTCGTCCAGAAGCGAAAAGTGTCGGGGGCGGTAGTGGCCTCGACGTGGAAGCGAAGGCGTTGCAAAGCGCAACGCCCATCGCGCGTGGGTGAACGCGGGCGGACTCCTGGTACAGAGCCAGAGCCGTGCCGTGGAGGACGCCCTTGAGGATGATGAAAATGAGCTCGTTGAGGGACCAGTGGTACTCGAGGTACTCGTGCTCGGGGTCGAAGAGCTTGTCGTACTCGTAGTGGGAGATCGGGGACAACAAGTGACGAAGATTACCAAGAAGAACGGCGAAGTCGATCTCGCAGTAGTCAGGGTCGTCAAATGTGTAGCCCTTCTGCGGCTTGAAGCCATGGGAGCGGAGCACTTTCACGAGCTCCTCACCGTAGGTAAATGCGTAATCCAAGCGCTCGCTGTACTCGTACTGCTGTGATGCGCGGACCGGGGTGGACTCCCAGACCGAGGCATCGCGATGAAAGTCAGCAGAGGTAGCAGCCAGCGAGACGAACGTGGGCTTGCTGATGAGCGCGGACATGCGCACCACCGGATCGGGATCTTGACCCGGCGTCCGAGAACCCCCCTGAGGAGTAGGGGCCGCAGAGCCGGGGAATGCGGAACCAGCAGGTGTTCCAGATGCAGCCGCGGCACGCGCGGAGCGGAGGGACTCCACCACTGGTCGAGGGCTTCGCCGGCTAGACGCCATCGCTGGAAGCACGTAGTTTGGAATGGTAAAAAATGCGTAAAAGCGGTAGGGCACTGTTGTAGCCCAACTCTAGGATGGTTTGACGATAAAAATTTGTCGCGGCTTCGATCGCTAACGGTGGCCGAAGACGGAATGTGGTGGTTGTCGTGAGGACGAAACAGCTGTCTAGCTAGACGGCGTTGATGTGCGAGGAGGGCTCGACGCGCTCCAAGGACCAAAAGTAACCAAACCGAACACTCACAAGTGGTGGCCGATAACCTGACGAGAAACAAGATATATATATATATATATATATAGGGATCAGTCTACATCGGGGGCCGACATTTCATCTAAATCCACATCGGGGCTTGCATCTTTTAACCACATCGGGGGCCGACACTTCATTTTAATCCACATCGGGGTACACCATTTTAATTCCATTTTTTAATACATCCTGTTGTTTCTATCTACATCGGGGCTTTTATCTCATTTTAATATTTTTAATCCACATCGGGTGTAGACATCTCATTTTAATCCACATCGGGGGTATGCATTACATTCAACGGAAGGATAAACGAAACATAACTATGCAAATCCAACCGGTAGATATGTAAATCATATCGCGATGAAAATATCTACGGGTTGGATTTGCAAAATAATGTTTTTTGGAGGGTCCAGCAGTGAAAAACTGTTTCATTTCGCCAAACAAGACAGTCTTTCATCGTTTGCGGCACCCAAAAAACATTATTTCGCAAATCCAACCGGTAGATATGCTCATCGTAATACGAGTTGCATATCTACCGGTTGAATTTGCGTAGTTATGTTTCATTTACATTATATCGTTGCGTGTGTCTTCTGTCTACGCATGCTATGAAATGTCAACCCCCGATGTGAATTAAAATGAGATGTCTACACCCGATGTGAAACGTTTAGGCTTGTCAGCCCCCGATGTGGATTAAATGAGATGTCGGCCCCGAGCCGGATTAAATGATGTCTCGCCCGATGTGGATTAAAATGCAAATGTCGGCCCTCATGGATTGTGTCTAAAGGGCCCCGCTCCCGATGTGGATTAAAGAGATGTCGGCCCTCGATGTGGATTGTGGGTCGAGATGCTATTTCCGATGTAGACTTATTCTATATATATAAGGATATATATGTATCGGGTGTTGAGGAGCAGAACAGGTACGCAGGGGCGGATGTTCTCGGATACTAAGATGATATAAAATACTTAGTTGAGTGTTTTATGGCACACTGACAACTGTGACAACGGACACTGGTGACATCTCGGGTCAAGGGGTGACAGACAGGTGACCCACTGTGCCTCCCCCTTACAGTGGGGGGGCAAGATTGTTCCCCGTGACGAACCCATCCAAAGCTAGGGTTCCCAAGCGAAAAGCGAACTTCTCGTAAAATTAAGCAAATCAAACGATGAAAGGGTCAAATTGGGATAGATTCTCGCGGGGAAAACGTCGGCGAAGTCAAAAACGTCGTGCGGTAAACGGTCTTCCCGCCAGGAGCGGTGCTGCTGGCCAGAAAGTCGAGAGTGCGTTTGGGTTCTTGGTGTCGACGTAACTTTCCGTCGTAAATTAACCAAACCGAGTGATGCAAAAGTGCAATTGAAAGCGGAAACAGCGGAGTCGCGAGGCGAAAATTAAGCGGAAGAAAGCGGTAGTAAAGCGGGTAAACCAATCGGATAAATCAAGCGGCAGTAAAGCGGATAAAATCGCAGGGCGCGAAGTGGATGTCTAGGCCAGGCAGATACAGCGTCCTCGCGTGAAGTGGTAACCCATAACCTGATAGAGAGACAGATATATATGGTATTATATATATATATATATCTACTGTATAAGCGAAACACAAGTGTTGCTGAGATTCAGTAGTTCAGTACCACGTATGACGTATGACAGTGGCAGTGACAGTACAGTGACTTCCTACTTGTACTCAGTAGTTCGACTTCGGTAGCTTAGACTGTGACACACGATATGATTGCCTAGTGACGGCCTCAGAGCTTAGATAGCCTGAGAGTCGTGTATTCATTTCTATCTTTTGATATACCCGATTGCCTCGCTCAAACCCTACGGCGTTCAGCGTTTTCACTGTGTCACTAGGACATTCTAGTAGGTTATGGGCCCACCACTTGCCTACTAAAGTGGTTTTGATTCAAAGCCACTAAATGGCTGGCTAAAGCTGTAGAGGGGCGAGCGTGGCTGAGTAGGTAGAATGTTGCGGGGCGCCGCGTTTTCGCGGCGCAACTGACTGCGTAGATGATGAAACCCTACTGACTGCGTAGATGATGAAACTGATGAAACTGGCTGATGATAAAACGCAACTGACTGCGTAGATGATCAAACCCTACGGCGTTCAGCGTTTTCACTGTGTCACTAGGACATTCTAGTAAGTGTGAACACTGTAGCTGGGAAGTCTAACATCGGATAGACAAAATAACTCCCGTTGTTTTGGGGATCGGAGCCGGGAAGCATGTGACATGTGGCACTGCAGGTGACAGCCGGGCGAGGGGTGAAAATGAGGTACACCACTCCCCACCCTTAGGGGTGGGAAAGTTGGTCTCCGCATGAGTTGCGTGGAAGCATGCCATGCGTAATTGGGCAGCACCGAGCAAGCTCCATCTTGCCGCGATTGGCTTATTGATGGGGTCGGTGGCGGGCCTTCGGATCGCTTCACCCAGCTCTAAGTGTGTATGTGTCGCGTGTGTGTTCGCAAATCCCTCACCCGACAAAGCCGTTCAAGCTTGAACCACTCGGTCTTGTGCATGTTTACTGAATCATTGAATCTTTTAAAGATTATTTAAGGCCAATTTAATTCAAAGGTGTGCCGCAGGGAATGTTGGCATCTATGGTGTGCTGGCAGTTTGTTTAACTCAATAGTATTAACGTGTTGGCGTGTACTTGAGCTGCGCATAGCATGGCGGCCCCGCCTTGTTTCAACATGCTTTTCACCTCGACAATAACAAAACACGTGCCACGTGACAATCAGATGCCACAAACAAGCGTGTTTTGTTACATTTTGAGGTAACGAGGGCTATAATTTCAATGGCTAATCGGGGACGAACGCGTTCTTGTCAAACGTCTACTCGATCGGCAGCGGCATGGCGATGAGCATGAGCAGTCGAGTGCGGAGCAGTCGTGACAGCTTTGCGAAGCGCCGATTGAATTGTACTGGAGTCCACCCGGAATTTTGGTCAGAGAGTCCAAATGAAAGAAAACGCATTTACCACGCATCTTCCCTCTCACACCAATCTGACCCGCTCGTCGTAAAAGTGGGACATTTTATTTGCGTTCTGCCAAATGGCGCGTCGATGATAACCGACGATTAAAAACTTTCCAATGGTGGAGATTTCACAGATTTAATTCAAGTTTCTTCGCGGTGTACACAGTGCAGTTCGCAGACGACGACTGCCACGTCACGAAACGGGGCGGAATTGCTCTGAAGAACAGAGGAAATATCGCAGCGGTAAAATATTGCAGTCGAGGGGAGTGCCGTTTGTTACTTATTAAGTATGGAAATATAGGTTGTCGGCTGCCCGCCCCAACTTTGTTGCGCTACTGCAGGCACACCCCCTTGTGATTTTAATCACATTACATGAAGTGCAATTTTTTTCAACGTTCGTAACGAATATACATGTACTCACAAGGCGAATACCTTTCTTTTGAGCTCTTGATCGACCCCATCCGCAACCGCATCAGCTTCCGTCGTTTGCAGTCGCGACTGCAAGCTAAGTCGATGCGGTTCAAGATAGGGTCGACTAATTCGTTGCAGCTGAGGGGTTTTCGTGCGGTTTAGCGCAAGAAACTTACGGGATATATTCGTATCAATATTATGCATATATCCCGTAAGCTTCAGGGCATGCCGTCGAGTACGCTCAAAACGGTCACATCTTGACAAGAGGATAAATCTAAACCCAAAACGCCTCATGCCAATATGCGACTGTTTGAAGTATGCTCCAAGGTATGACCTGAAACTTCCAGGCTATATTCATAATATTGTTGTGAATATATGAATCTGCCAGATTCGTGAGTTGGGGTGCACGACAACTCCAACTCTGCAAGGCAGTTTTGGGTAAATCAAAACCCAAAACGCCTCATGCCAATATGCGACTGTTTGAAGTATGCTCCAAGGTATGACCTGAAACTTCCAGGATATATTCATGATATTGTTATGAATATATCTGCCAGGTTTCGTGAGTTGGGGTGCACGACAACTCCAACTCTGCAAGGCAGTTTTGGGTAAATCAAAACCCAAACCCAAAACGCCTCATGCCAATATGCGACTGTTTGAAGTATGCTCCAAGGTATGACCTGAAACTTCCAGGATATATTCATGATATTGTTATGAATATATCTGCCAGGTTTCGTGAGTTGGGGTGCACGACAACTCCAATTCTGCAAGGCAGTTTTGGGTAAATCAAAACCCAAACCCAAAACGCCTCATGCCAATATGCGACTGTTTGAAGTATGCTCCAAGGTATGACCTGAAACTTCCAGGATATATTCATGATATTGTTATGAATATATCTGCCAGGTTTCGTGAGTTGGGGTGCACGACAACTCCAACTCTGCAAGGCAGTTTTGGGTAAATCAAAACCCAAACCCAAAACGCCTCATGCCAATATGCGACTGTTTGAAGTATGCTCCAAGGTATGACCTGAAACTTCCAGGATATATTCATAATATTGTTATGAATATATCTGCCAGGTTTCGTGAGTTGGGGTGCACGACAACTCCAACTCTGCAAGGCAGTTTTGGGTAAATCAAAACCCAAACCCAAAACGCCTCATGCCAATATGCGACTGTTTGAAGCATGCTCCAAGGTATGACCTGAAACTTACGGGATATATTCATAATATTGTTACGAATATATCTGCCATGTTTCGTGAGTTGGGGTGCACGACAACTCCAATTCTGCAAGGCAGTTTTGGGTTTGGGTAAATCAAAACCCAAACCCAAAACGCCTCATGCCAATATGCGACTGTTTGAAGTATGCTTCAAGGTATGACCTGAAACTTCCAGGATATATTCATAATATTGTTATGAATATAT
>LGRX02000245.1:0-177780 GCA_001247695.2 Cymbomonas tetramitiformis
TGCTATGGGCATGGGTGTCTTTTGGGGTGGGTGCTGGCAGTGTCATGGGCGTGGGCGTCTATTGGGGTGGGTGCTGGCAGTGCCGCGGGCTCGGCGCTTTGCTTTTTGTTTATTTTGTCTTTTTTGGATGCTATTCCGGGATCGTGGAATATTCAACCCGCTGTTGCAGTCGCTTGTCCGCATTATTTCGCTGTATCGCTTTAATATTGTGGTGCATAAATAGTAAATACTTTAATCGACTCGTTGCTCTCGGATCCCTGCTTAGATGGTGGTCTTAATGCACACGACCTTTCGGGAACGCTCTACACGGGCTGATGGCTCCGTGTTCGATTTTGATAGCAAGCCACACCCATGCTTCATCTCCCTTCCCTCCCGCTGCGCGCGGACCACCCCGCGAGAGGCTCCGCTTGCGCTGGCCTTGCAGCAGGGGGTGCTCTCACCTTTCCTGGGAGCCCCGCCACAGGTGTACCAGCTGAGCGCCACGCGGGCATCGCGGATGACGGATGCGGCGCACTTCTTGCATCTGCGGGAGCTCGACCTCAGCGAGTGCCTCCGCGTACAACCCTGCGCCGAGGCGATCACCGCCGGGCTCCGCGTGGTTGCCAAGGCGCTCACGTCCTCGCTCACCTTTCTCAAGCTCTCGGAGGCGGCGCTCTTCACGGACGCTGCAGCGGCCGCGCTGCGCCCCCTCACGGGGCTCACTGCGCTGGACCTCGAGGGCTGCGAGCAGATCACCGGGGCCGGCGTGGCGGCGCTGACCCCGCTCACCGCGCTCCAGGCCCTGCGGCTCGTGGGCTGCCCGCGGATGACGGATGCTGGGCTGCTAGCCGTCGGCCGCACGCTGACCTCGCTGACCTCCCTCATTCTGCATGGATGCGTGGAGGTGAGCGATGCGGGGGTAGCGGCCCTGGGCACACTGCCCGTCCTCACAACTCTAGACCTCTCGCTGTGCAGAAGGGTGACTGACGTGGCGCTCGCTGCTCTCGGGAAGTCGCTCGTGCCGCGGACCCTCACGGCGCTCTCGCTCTTCGAATGCTGCGAGGTGACCGACTCCGGGATCGCCGCGCTCGCCTCGTTCACAGCGCTCGCCACGCTTGACCTCAACAGCTGCCACCACGTCACCTCAGCCGGCCTCCGCGCCCTCGCGCCACTCGCCAAGGTCACCTCCCTGGAGCTCGGAGGTTTGCAGCACGTGACCGACCACGGGCTATCTGCACTGCTCGGGATGACCGGTCTCACCAACCTCGATCTGACAAAGTGCCATCAGGTGAACTCTCCCGAACATAAAGGGCTCCGCTCAAGCACGCGCCTGTGGCGGCAGGGGCTCCGCTCATGCACGCGCCTGTGGCGGCAGGGGCTCCGCTCAAGCACGCGCCTGTGGCGGCAGAGGCTCCGCTCAAGCACGCGCCTGTGGCGGCAGGGGCTCCAGGCGCTCAAGCACGCATTGAGTTGTGTGAAGTTACACCATCTCGTGCAGTCTTGGTACATCCATCCTTCCATCCTGCTTGTCATTTGTTTAGAGGTATATGTGTCGTTTGCATCTTGCCACGGCCCGCCGCGTTCCTGAATGCTTCCCACGTACGTTGGGATGATGGTGAGATGACTCACGGTCAGCTCTGCGTGCCCCAACTTCTCTCTCTCATTCTTACCCCTATGCACTTGTCCGAGGGCGGCGTGTACTGTCAGTCGATGGACACCCGGACTAGGCCCAGTGCATGCCCCCCTTCACACCCGCAACCCAGGCAACCACTGTTCCTGAGCCCTTCCCCTGGGAGCAAAGTCGAGTCCGCGCCCAAGGTATGCACATATTCCTCAGCGGACACAACTATGGGCGCAGGTGACCGACACGGGGCTGGCCATGGTGAAGACCCTGTCCTCGTTGACTGCGCTCAACCTCTCTGCATGCGTGCTGGTGACGGATGCTGGACTCGTGCACCTGACCAAGCTGTCATCCCTCGCCTCCCTCGAGTTGATGAATCTCAACCTTATAACCAACGATGGGCTCGTCCACGTGGCACGCCTTTCGGGGCTCACCAGTCTGAACCTCCTGATGTGCGATGAGATCACAGACGAAGGTCTTGCCACGCTGGCTCCATTAGCTCCCACCCTCGCCAAGATCGATCTAACAGCATGCGTCCAAGTGGGAGATGCGGGATGCGCTGCACTTGCCGCTCTCACTGCCCTCACGGACCTGGACCTGGCGGAATGCCCTCTTGTGACCGACTGTGGGGTGCGCTCTCTCGTGGCCCTCACTGGACTGAGCTCGCTTGTCTTGCGGCAATGCGATCTGGTGACGGACACCGGAATGGTTACGCTTGAGGGCTTCTCAGCTCTTCACCACCTGGACCTTTCCAAATGTGTCATGGTGACAAGTGAAGTACTCCCATTCCTCACCGGCTTGACCTCACTGGAGTCGCTGAATCTGGGTGGCTGCGAAATTGTAGATGATGGGCTCGAGCTGCTATTGCACCTGACCAAGCTCACTGCGCTCGATCTCGGATTATGCGAAGGGGTAACAGATGATGGGCTCCGCAATCTGGGGAAAATCACGTCCATGGTGGCACTGAGCCTCGCGCAGTGCTTTCGTGTGACGGACCTCGGATTGGCACACTTGGCACCACTCAGCGCACTTGTATCTTTGGATTTGTTTGAATGCCTGCAGATCACAGATGAAGGTTTAGAGGAGCTTGCTGCCCTGAAATCCCTCACATCCTTGGACGTATTCGGATGTGAGCTTGTGACAGAGAAAGGGCTGGCATCATTGGAATGCCACTTTAGTAAAGGAGTCACAATTCGCAGTCACCTCAACTCAGAGTGAGCCCATTCGCCAGTCCATCGATAAAGTGAGAGCGCTGAACACGTCGCCTCGAATATTTGAGGTGAATATTTTGTTTGTAAGGACGAGCAGAGTTCCATGCGGTCTGCATGCAACGCCACAATAAGCCACATTGTAATAGCGGTAAAACTCTGTGGATTCGATATTCGAGAGGCGGCATACACAATCCCCATGATTGTTGCGTCAATGGAACATGTGTGCATGCATGCATGTATTGTTATTCACGCTTGCTTACCACCCCACATTGTGCGATTTGTACCCAGCAACGGCAGAGGCATCCACTTATAAATCAGACCGTGATAAACACGAGGCGTGTCCCGGCGCGATCAGGGCATAAAAGGCCACACGCACAGCGATTCACAGTGTGAAACCCATCATTATTGCCATTAACAAAATGATACCAAGTAAGAGATTATTCTGTGGGTAGGTAGCAGGTGGCATCGCTTCCCTTCCCGCATGATTGTGTGTTGTTTCTGGTACTCGCAAACCAGTGATATAAGGCACACGTCGCACGGGAGACGCCACCCGCGATGCCATGGTTACGGAACTTGTGTACATAAACACTGCCAAAGTGCTAAGCAGGTTCATGCCATTATCTCTGGCGCAGTACCGTAGCAACCACGGCAGGTGGCCGCCGTCTCCCGTGGTCAGTTCGTATGCCACCGAATCGTACCTCGCGATAGCAAGTTACAGTGATTTCCCACTACAACTACGCGCGTGGTGTTCATTATATCGTCGGAGGGAACGCAACGTCTGGCATGCCATCAGCTTTGTCTCACAACTCTTCGTCCGAAAGTGCCCCACGACGTGACATGCCGCCCCACCACATTTGGTTGATGCCACGCTGTATGATGTTCTTACGAATTGCCGGCCGCTATCCTGGCATCGGCTGAGCTGGGCAAGCAAGGTCCAGAGTACCCATGGGCGAGCGTCGATACACTCCTTGTATGCATCGTCAGTGTGGTCGCCGCCAGAGTTGCTGCGGGCACGACAAGCTACGTAAAGATGAAAAGGCCCATGCCATGCAATCGAATTAAATTATGTCGGAACGTAAGAACACGGCTGCGGCTTCGCGCCGCCTACCGCCTATAATTCGCAGACCACAACAATTGGCATAGGTAGAACGCGCGCGACTCTAGCAGCAGTGCGACGAGCTCATCATGCCATCCAGTCTGATGAAACAAACTAAACACGCAACGTCAACGTTCGTCCGAGCAGCTATACCAGAACAGTGATCCATGGGAGCAGGCGAGTCCAGACGCATCGTACAGCCCTACGCATGCCTTCCACACCGACTCCAAATCCCTGCGTGGTCCGCCAGGCCTCCTGGCTTAACTGCGGCGTACTCGAGCACCTGCGGTGCGTTGTGCGAGGCGACCGTCGTCGGGGCAGGTGCCATCACCCCTATAGTCTGCCAACGTAGGAGGTGCTCGTGAGATATATGATATATGAGTGATGTGAGTGCGTGCGATATGATATCTCACATAAAGCATATCTCACGCGCACAGCCAAAGGAGTGGGAAAGCCACGCGTGGGAAAACCCAGGATTCAAGTGGGGGTGGGGTGGGGGGTCTCTGAGGCGGGTGTTCACAAGAGCAAAAGGTTGTATGTCCTCGACCGAAAGTGACCTTCATATCTTACAGAAGCACCTGTAATAACTCCAATCCTACTCCAGCGTAATCTTGATGAAGCACGCAGCTATACTGATACACTGGAGAGAATCTGCCCGCCGAAGGTCCCGGAGTGCATTTTTCAAAGGCCACGTATCCTCGGGGTCACATGTTTCTATGCACCTTGCCTGGGTCCCACACCGCGCCAAGACTGCTGCGCCTTCATCAGCACGCGCGTTTATTTCTGCAGAGTCACGGATCACCAAAGCTCCACAGTCGTCTGGGTATCGGAGGGGAACCTCTGCCGGTTTAATCTTAGAATACAAGTCTGTTCCATTTTTCAGTTGGCAAGTGTCTACGCTTCTAGGAGATCGACACTAGCGAAGGCAAGCCACGGAAAACACCTTCACGGAAAGATAATCAACTGGCGTACAGAAGAACCCTGTATAGTGTATGCCCTTTAAAGGATTTAGCACAATGTCAAGACACTGATGTGGTATTTCTCGTTTTCTTAGGCGAAACATATCTGCATCATCTGCAAGACCGCATGTTCAGGCCGTTCTTGCAGCTGTGGGTTCAAGGAAGCAAGAATGTGTGCCCATGGCTGATCATACTCGCTCTGTCGCTCATATCTAAAGCAGGTACTTTTGTGACTATACGGAATGGAAAGATGTTTTCCCCATTGTTGTGACCGAACCGTCCGAAAACAAGGAGTAAGGAATACACAACTCTCCAGGTGATACACCCTTATTTACGAGCTCGAAGTCATGTCCATCCATGCTGTAGGGAGGCATACACCCTAAAATTACCGGCTTCGTCGTAAACAATGACTGGCGTAAGGTCACACCCATAAAGGTTCGTATTTGTGATGAGCTTCTGTAAGCTGACACGTGCGTCCTCTACGTGCCAACACAGCAGCTCCTGCTGGTCTTCCGGTTTAGATATACACGGCGAAGTATACGTGACACCAGCGGAAGCGAGCAGATGCCGTGTGAACTCGTTGACAGTGTCATATGCACTGAGTCGTATGCGACTTTTCCGTGGTGGACGTCCTTGTGATATACCTTCAGGAGCTCGTTGCCTTCCCCTGGAAGTGAGACAAAGCAATCCTCGTTTATGATAAAGGGTAAGCGAGAAAGGTTGGGCACTGTTTGTTCGTGTGGCACGCACACATGGGGCCGTAAATGGGCTTACCTTGTGGGAGGTTGGGGATCGTCCTCGCAAATATAGTTTCCTCTTCGGTTAATGTGAAATCCTCCTGAGGAAGGCACCCCTCCTTTCTGGCACGAGCATGTCGAAGAAGCTCGGCGTGGTGAGCTCTCGAGGTGTGTGCAAGTTCCTCCACTTGCGAAACGTGTTCTCCATGTGAGTTTGCGACTTCGTGATGCGATAGGGTAACATCGATGTCGGGTGCGCCCACAGTATGCCGTGATCCACTCGTACTCCACACCTCGCGCGTGCTGCTTCGGGAGTGCTCTCGTGTTGTAGGTGGACGCGATTGGGGCGCGATGGGAATATTGGCGCAAGGTCCTGCAATCATTGAGGCACCGATCGCATGCAACTGACAGTGGCATGAGCCACGAAGTTAATTCTTAAGGATACCTAACTGGGATGCGGCGCGTGTACTTGGCGCTTACGCGTATGAAGTTTTTCGTGTAAACACGTGGCTCGCTCTCACCAAAGTGGGTGCCGGCTGTTCCTATTCCTGCTGGAGTGGCCCATACGTAGGTATGTACAGGTATATCCAGTCTCTACAATACCACGAAAAAACGACGAACACTCTGACCTAACGGTGCCGGTGTTCAAAATTTTAAACTGTGCACATTTAAACCTGGCTGTACGTACACGCGCGCATGAACGGGCAGGATAAGAAATCGCGGGCGCGGATCGATTTTCGATTTATCGTCTCCGACCGTCGATACGGGTTGAAGCACCATGTACCATGCTAAATCGCACTGTGTGCAGCGTTCGCGTGCTATTCACCCTTCATTATTTGACCGAGCTGGTTCAAATATAGCGGATCGCCACATTCGGGGGAAGCCATTTGAAATTTTAAGCGGGGCTCAACCTCCGTCAACGAAAGAAAGACCCGCCAGCGAACCCACAACTCCGGAAAAAAGGTTTTCGAGGAATAAATTGGTGCTAATCGGGGAATAGAAATTCTGTCCATTTCTGGGGAATAGATTATGTGTCGCACGCACATGCGTCTAGTATCACCGTTTGTATTATTTTCCCCCCACCCCACCTAAAAGCCCCCCACCCCACCCCCACCTTAAAAATGATCCAAAAGCCCTATATATAAGCCTTTTTCATTTCTTTTGGCCTTCGGCCAAAGACCAAAGCCCCCCACCCCGCCTTCGCGGGAGCCACACACACACCCCGAAACGTTTCTAACTTTTTTTGGGGGAAATTCAACACCCTATGAAAAGATATTTGGACATATGTTGAAAAGTATCTTGAATATATGTGTGGACTTACCTGCACCTCCACTATAAGCTAAAAAACGCGTCTCGTGTGTACGCTAAAATGCCCCTCTTCTATAGTAAGCCGAAATCACGCTCATACATAACCTCAAGTTGATTACATATCGCTTTTGGCAAAATTAAATGACATTACTTTCCATGCACCTCCAAAAGTAATTTATGTACCTCCGAAAGTTATTTTCGTACCTCCAAAATTCACTTTTGTACCCCCAAAAGTAATTTGTGTACCTTAAAAGTCAATTTTGTATCCAAAAGTAATTCATGTATCTCCAAAAATCAGTTTGGTACCTTCGAAAGTCATTTTTGTACCTTCGAAAGTCAGGTTTGAACCGCCAAAAGTACATTTTGTACCTCCAAAACTCATTTTGTGTACCCCGAAAGGTGAGTATCGTACCTCCCAAGGCCAGTTGTGTTCCTCCAAAAGTCTTTTTTGTAGTTCCAAAATTCATTTTTGTTGAGTGAGAGTGTGTGCTTATCCTCATGCATTAGTTTTCATGCTTAATACCGTGTCCACAAATCCTCGTTTTGCAGGATGTAAAAAGCGGAGCTGGTACCCCGACGCGAACTATGCAAAAATCCGGACAATGCTCAGGAGCAGCTTCCGAGGATTGATAGCGGGGGGGCAGCAGAGGTTCTAGAAATACCCCCCTAGAACTTGCATTTTGCCTTTGGGGGGTTAGCCCCCCTAGGAGTTGCTTTTGCCGTTGGGGGTCACACCCCCTTCCCTCCCTAGAACTTGTATTCTGCCCTTGGGGGTAAGCACCCCCTCCCTCCCCCTCCCCGGTCGCTCACCCCTAGAATTTGTGTTTTACACTATTTATTGGTACACATGCACACGCGCGCATCGTAATAACACGATTTGTTCATGTGCATATCCGATGGATATATGGGATATTGATATTTAAGGGCTGCACCGAATAATTTGTGAAGACAACCAAGTAAAAATGTAGAAAAGTAGATAATTATGCTCGGATATTCAAGTCGCAAGTCCACCACCGCCTGAAACCGCTATTTCCATGCCAGATTTACGAGCAGGGTTAGGGTTCCAGGCGCTGATTCAGATGCCTGCTTCTATTTTCAAATTTAAGCCACCTGCACAACCTACACCTTGCATACACTTCTATAACATCAAAAGCAATATGTTTACCACTTTTGGCTCCTTTTGGTTGGGATTTATCAGTTTTGTTTTCACATCAGCACAATACAGTGCACGATATTTACAATGTCGTTAATTTACTTGCACATTTTCGGTATCAAAATTTCCGAATTTTCTGTGCACGGAACTCCCCATTTATCAGCATATACTAGGGCTGGTCCCACGGCTGATAGCTCCAAATGTTGGCCCGAGAGTCCTCTATAAGTGGCCGAAGTGGTTATATAATAGATTCGCTGACCCTGCCCCCTAGATTCGCCCCCTAGATTCGCCAACCCCTCCCCCAAGAACTTGGATTTTGCCCCTAGAAAGTCACGAACCTCACGCACCCCCCCCCACACACACACACACACTATCAATCCTCGGAAGCTCCAGCCCGACAAACACACTTTTTTTTTTGGTTTGGTAGAGGCTGAATTTCAGCCATGATAAACACATATTTTGGAGTTTGGAGAAATGTGCATAGCGTAGGTCGGCTCTCGCTCCTATGCTCAATTCAAGGCGACTTAACACCACTTAGCTAAGCTCAACTTAGCACCCCCTCGACACCGTCATGCCTAAAACAACTTGATTCGTGTCACACTCGACACCACGTTGCATGATATCTTAATATGCGTGGAGGGCGGAGGGATGGGGGCTGGACGGCCAGATGCGCGACCAAGTGCGGTTATCCACGCCGTGTCCTCAAAACCGCCAGCCGAGGATCTTGTACGACTAGTTGGAGAGCACCATCTTGACGATGGGTTCTATCGATCAATTCCGATATGCATTAGCGGAGTAAACGAAAGACGCCATCCATCGCGAGTAGGGATGGCCAAATAGTGTGATGCATGCTTAAGCGGTTTGTGCGTTATTAGTATGTACATGCATGCACATGGCCATCGAGTAATAGTTTTGTCGTAAGTATGTGGGGCAACATGGGTGTGGGTAGACGAGTTTAACTATGGTATAAGGGTGACCGTGACATAAGTATGTGTGGGCCTAACCCCGACTACACACCACCGCTACGAATGGGTTGGCTGCCCAAGTTGTGTGGATCATATTTTGCGACGGGCCAAGGGGATTCCAAGCGAGGGTGCCATTTTACGATTAAATCCTTAGCCACACTCATGAGACCTTCGGGGAGAGTTTGTAATGGGTTAAAGCGGCGATAATGGGACAAATGCTCCTACGAAGGTGGCACCCTTGGGAGGAATGCTCGTCATGCCAAGACTAAAGTTGCTAATTAGGGGGTACAAACTGACTTTTGGAGGTAAAGAAAATACTTTTGGAGGTACACAACTGACTTTTGGAGGTATGAAAATGATTTTTGGAGGTACACAAATGACATAGGGGAGTATGTCCGGAAGTGAGGGCCCTACTTACGATGACATTTTTGTACCTCCAAAATTTTGCATACAAAACCTCAAACAATCGTGTTTTGCATCCAAAAAATGCCAAGCAAGTTATTTTTGTAGTACAAAAATGACTTTTGTGGGTCCCGATTCTTTTTGGGGGGAGGTATAGCTCCAAAATTATATATTTTGGTATAAATCGCCAACCTCGATTTTTGGATCCAAAAGTGGGTATTAAAATGGAAGATTCCATTCTATTCACGTTATATCAAGTATCTTTGGAATTGTATATTTTTGGAGGGTACCCTAGGAGCCTAGGTCCAAAACTTTAAGCCCTCAGTCTTAAGAGCTCCAAAAATAATAGTGATCACTACTAAGCATACAAAAGTCATTTTTGTACCTCCAAATGTCATGTGTGTACCTCCAAAAGGTCATGTATGTGCCCCCAAAAGTCAGTTTGGTACACCCAAAAGTCATTTTGGTACCTCCAAAAATCTGTTTTCTACCTTCAAAAGGCATTTGTGTACCTCCAAAAGTCATTTTTGTACCTCCAAAAGTCATTTTTGCACCTCCAAAAGTCATGTTTGTACCTCCAAAAGGAAGTTTTTTACCTCCAAAAGTCATTTTTTAACCTCATGAAGTCAATTTTGTACCCCAAAAGTAAAAATTGTGCCTTCTAAAGTAAGTTTTTAACCTCCAAAAGTCAGTATTGTACCTCCATAAGCCTGGGCCGTACCTCCAAAAGTTATTTCCTGCACCGGCGGGCCGAATGCACGAGATGTTGGTGGTGTCACACCTCACACGGCAATGGCTGCCGGCGGTTCTGAAAAATTTCGGGCTCTTTGGTGGTACCCCTTCACGGGGTTTCCATACTGTCCTGAAGGGAGGGGGGGAGGGCGGGCTGACGCATTTACCCCTGGACTTCTTTTGAAAGCGGTGGGGGATCCAGCCCCCCTCATCGACCTTTTTTTCGGCCGGTGGGGGGTTCTATGTCAGTCCGATCCCCCACCCCACCACCTTGAACACCCTGCATATAAATATGCGACTATTGCAACTTGAATTTATCTGGCGACGACTAACATGTATATATTTCCAAAACAGAATCTGCCCTCAAATAACTGCATGGATCCGTCTAAACAAAAAACAGCCTAGAGTATTGAAGTGGCAACCAAGGAGTGCCAATTACCCTAACAATTTACGTGCTAATAGAGACACTCATATGAAAAAGTGAACCTTGAATGACTTGGAGGAAGTATGTGCTTAATGAAAAATTACTAAGTGTGAGAGTTTGTCCTGTCCCTTCTGCATGTAGCACAGGCCCTCAGCGCAAAGACTTCCTTCACTCTCCAAGCTATTAGGTCAGCCTTACAACATTAGTTTTGAAGAAAAATGTTCCCCCCCTGTTCGACTTGCATAGATGGTAAATTAGCCAACTATTGACGATCTCAAGACATAACACACGCTGTTCGGCACAAGCAATCTACTGGAAGCAAATTCTTCTCGCTTTCCTCCAAGAGCGCACCACGAGAAGCTCTGCTTTGAGATATAGATTTTATAAATAGCTAGAAACCATGCAACATTCAGCTCTACGATTCGCAGACTTCAGTGTCCACATCACGTCCATGAGTGTGCGCGTAATCCTAAGCTGAGCACGTACATTTACCTCACCTCGGACTTTCCAATGCATCGCCCATCCCGGCCGGGGATGTGCCAGAACAGCTCACTCCTGTGTGCTTCCCAAGATCTCCAAAAATGAGAAAGGCACAAACTTGTGCCCATCTCCGTGGTAAAACTTATTTTGGAATTCCACCTACAATCCGCCACCCCTCTCCCCCACTCACAGCATCAGATAGACCTGGTTTGGATAACCTCGATTCTTCATAGCTCCTCGAGAAAACTCCAAATTTTCTCCCAACATGCAGATAGGTGCGCACAGATGGCCGCTGGGGAAGTTATGATGCGGGGAACGCACCCAATGTAACCGCAAAGCATGCAAGAAGGCGCTGAGAGACTCCATGGCCATCAGTACTCCGAAGGTCGCAAGGGCCCACATGAAGAAGCAAACCACCATCATAGGCACACTCTCCATCCTGCCACATTCCAAATTCCTTCAGCTCACCTCCCTCAGCTTTGTCACCTCCCGCAAGATTTAGCATGCTATTAGCATGAAGCAATACTATTTCCAGTACTCCGCACAGCTCCCCCCCAATTATCAAGCTGCTTCATTCCATCCTTTTCTCCCTCACGGTCACCTTCCCATTCGTCAAGCCCCGCAGCCTTACAGCGTGGTGTTTTCTACGTCTTTCTGAGAACAAGGAGAGATGCAGGAGCCAGGGAGCAGGGCAGAGGCAGCTAACGAGCTGCCTGCATGGGACAGGCCGGGAGGGAACTTACTCGATGCCAAGCATGAGAATACGATCCCAAAAAACAGCGCTGAGCTGCGCGTGTGCCAAGCTGCACCAAACAGCACCCTTGGCTGGTCACGGACTGCCTGGATGGTGTGCACATGAATGACAGTGCAAGCATGAAAGCAAGAGAAAAACTGTTCAATGGACACTGAGTGTGGCGTGGAGCATGCGAGCCAAGGTTGACTCCATCTACTCGGAAAGAATCAGGGGAGAGCAGAGACAGGATGCCACTCCGATCACACTCCTACCATTCAGCAGCGACCAAAGCACACAAATTCTCGCGTTCTGTTTCGTCTCCCGAGTGAGTGGTGGCGCTTCCAAATGGCCTCGGCTTGAACGCGCGCCCTCGCATGGGGGGGCGCAGTTGGCGGGAGCTGCAGCACAGTGCACACCTCAGGGCCCACAGACGGAGATAGGAGGCGGTGTTCGACACAGCCCCGAGGGCGAACTCGATGGTGTGGATCATCTGGTGGACCATGGTGTCCCCGAAATTGAACTCGTGGTCGTGCCCGTGGTCTGTCCCGACACAGGGCCAGCTCCACTCCACTGAATACCTCACTCCACCATAGGGAACGCCGCGCCGGCAGTAAGATCTTACTGTGGGACCCACTGCTACAGGGTGGCACATAAAGCAAGGAGACCACGAACAGCTTGTGCAGGACGATCTTCCCCCTCCCAGCTAGGAGAGGGGTGAAAAATCGTTGCCATATCGCGCGGGTTGGGGTGTGGAAGAGAAGACTCACCAACGTCATCGTCATCCGAGATTGCAACGAAGCCCGCCTACAAACAAAGAGCACGGAGTGGTGATCAGTGCTGCGCGGCTGCCAGCCGCACCACCAAAAAGCGCGGTCCCACACAAGGGATTGGGGTGTTTTGGTGACCGGATTCAGAAGGGTCAGAAGGTGGTAGAAACAGCGGAAGGCACCCCGCACAGCTGGAAGCACTAGCCACATGTGGCAAAAGCTCAGAATGGTGCCCTTTGCACATGCAGCGTGCGCTGTACTTTTGTACTCCTGCGACTATGTGGTGTTCCGGAGCGTGCGCTGTACTTTTGTACTTCTGCGACTATGTGGTGTCCCGGAGTGTGCGCTGAACCCTTTGATACCCGGCGTGGGTACATAGTGCAGCCAATCTTCTGTGGCTACGGGATGCTAAAGGAATCGGTCCCAGGATAAGCCACATGCACCAATATTAGCTTGGAGACCCCTTCTGAATGGCGAGGCGACGGCTCACAACAGAGTGGACGCCATGATGCGCCGCGGATATATCAAATCAGGATGCAGACTGTGTGGACTGGCATGACTGACACCCTAACAGATCTGCCTCAGGGTCACGAGATATTATGACTTCCGTCAGGCATAGGTGCAACTACTTGCTCTATCCACCCCAAGTATAAGCGGCAAACCTTGTTTGAACACAATTTGAGGGAGCGTGCTTGATGCAGTCCCCCAGTGCGCAGCCCAACTCTTCAGGACGCCTAGTTCAGGCTACACGTCAGGCGAGGCAAATTGACAAGGAGAGCCGCCCCTCCGCGGACCTACAGCTGCACGTGACTTGTAGCCGTCGCGGTGCGCAACAAATCGCCTGGCGGCGGCTCTCCCCCTCGCACTCCAGAGCCCACACAGCCGCCATCTCGCACAGCCTGTGGGCGCAGCCTCCAGATGCCGCACAACGCGCCGCCGTACCGCGATCTTTTCTTGGTGACGCTGGCGTAGAATCAATGGCTTCGGGAGGAGCATCCACGGGAGGCACACAAGCACCTGCCAGGTCAACCCCGAAGATCATGCAACGTCCCTCAGCGTGGCAAGGCCATCGCCGGTCCTGCCGTGCAATCCTGTGTGCCAGGGGGATGCGGGACAGCATGGGCCATGGCCAAATCATGGTAAAACATGGCCCAAAATTCGGAATCTTGATGAAGCAGATGACGCCGGAAATGGAAGCTCACACGAGATGCCTCAGTCTGGCTAAGCAGGAAATTCCTCAACAGACACTGCCCGTGAGGGCAAGGCTGGCTTGAAAAGATACTCACCACCAGCACTAGGAAGAGCTGCAAGCCCCCTTGTCCTTCATACATCAAATTCTCGGGGCACCCGGCTTTACCACTGCGCGACCACTTCCACAGCCACGCATCAGCACTTATGCGCATCTCAATACAAAAAATGTCAAGAATATGCTCTGGCGAGCGCAAGACCAATACAAAGTGGAAAATTGTGTACAGCTGCTGGTGCATGGGAGGGGGGGCGCAGAGGTATGCATCGCAGCTGACAATCTCTTAAGTAATCGCAAAGTGGCCGATTTGTTTAATGTCAAGCATTTGAAATGGAAGACAGAAATGAGAAATGGCATGCAGAAATTTCGTGGGAAAGCAGGAATAATACACTGCAATGCCCCTTATCGGGAAAGAAACTCACTCCCTCCGCCCGCGTTGAATCGTGATTTTTCGAATTCTTGGATTCTGTATTATATCTGCATATCTAACGGTGTGCTTCATATTTATAGCGGACAGCGGACAATGAGCAGTGAACAGCGAACGTTGGACAGATAATAGAAGATCGATCAATTGATGGCAACTATCATGAACAGATTCCATCAAATGCGATAGAAACCATCCTTGCCACAAAAACCAACAACTTTGCTGCAATGAACATGCGTTACCACGGCAGCTGGCGCATGAGAAGGTGGGTGCAGAGGTGTGCGCGGCAGCTGATATGCGAACGGGGGTTTGGCGAGACGCACGTGGTAGAATCGAAGCAGTCCACATTTCCTGGCGAGAGGAACATGTAAATCATGACATGGTAAAGATCAGCAGTCATGGGCGCATCCGCTGTCCCAGATACCCACTTGACCATGATGAGGATGGCGAGGTACCCGAACATGGAAAACAGGAATAGCACCTGCATCGTCACCCCATCACCCGGAGGCGCTTGAAATCCTCCCACAACTCCTGGTGCACAATTCAGGTGGCACACTGCAGTGTTGACCAGCAGACCACTACACAAGCCATCACACAAGCCATCTCCCCCTTTCAGTCACTCAACTGTGAGGGCTGCCCTGTGCGGTGTTGTACGAGGTGCTTCTCTCCTCTGAAGGGGGGAAGCAGCCTGGGAAGCACCTGGGGAACAAACTCACACCAGATAGAGAGGGTGTCCTTGAAGTGCACGTGGTTCAGGGCGCTCATAAAGATACCAATCATCATCTGCTCCACCCAGCCAGATCTTAGAAACAAAGCCTCAACTCCACCCTGCGCTTGCTGCCTTCAAGTGAGGAGCTTGTCCAGTCAGGTCGAAGCACTGCATCAGGCTCTTTTGCTCAACAGGTGGCGCCCAACAAGGTCACACAGGAGGACAGGGCATCGGGCGGGACGCTCCCATCATTCCAAATAGCCGTGCTAGTCGACGCACCTGGATGACGCCAATGATGACAGACATCTTCATCTTCATGGAGTTGGTGAACTGCAACTCCGTCTTGGTACCGTGCCACACCGGGTCGAGCCCGATCGGGTAGGGAGTCTGCGGCGAGGACAGCAGGCCGGGCAGAACTCAGCTGCCACGGCAAGCTCGCGCTCTTGAAACAGGATGCAACAACTACGCATCTGCTTTCACCCGCAGGATGCCTGAAACGTTTACATGGCCAGGACAACTTATCGCAGCGCAGGTGGACTTTTTTCCTCCGAAAAGCGGGACAAGACGCAAGGTTTTGCTTTTGAAATGCAAAGCATGATCCAAATCTCAACAAATGAAGAGCGCCCGGTGACTTTCAAGTTTGATTGATCGTAAGAGGCACACAGGAAGGAAGGCGACGTGCAAGAGCACCTGGCTAGGGCTAGGGCCCACATAGGAAGGGGGGCAAAGTGCAAGGGCACCTGGCTAGGGCTAGGGCCCACATAGGAAGGGGGGCACCGCAGAAAAAGGGTGGGAGGAATGGGAGGGTGAGACATGAGGGAGGTGGAACACTCACATCTTGCCCAAGCAAAAGACCTTTGGAGCTTGCTTCAGGGCACAGAAGGAACGACAGTGATGGGTCCGACTCGCACACATAGGCAGAGCCCCCAAACAGAGACATTGGCATGGAGAAAAACTCGTTGTAAAGCACGCCAGTGTACAGAGAGAAGATGGCCATTAGCAGGATGCAGTATCGCCCCTGAATCACACTCACCCCCACCCTTCACTCTTCACCATCAATTTTCTACCAGAAACATGGAACTGAAGTCCATCTCAAAGCAAAAGTGCCTCCCATACCCCTCAGATCTTTGACAAGGAGTGTTTGCCCGTGTGACCTGTCCTTGCAAGCAAAGCTGCACGATGCATATCCCCCATTATACAAGAAAGTGAGCCCCTTTCTCAGACACCTCACAGAGTTCAGCGCACTTGCTGTAAATACGCGCCTTGCACTGAGCTGTGAGCGGTATTGTGATTGCACCCTATACGCTGGCCAGAGCGATTTTAGCCCAGAGAGGAGTTTTTCTCAAGAATGCCCAGCACTTGACTTCAGACGCGTGCTCCGAGCACTTTTCGGAAAACTCGGTGCAGCATCCTACGCAAGCAGCATCCTACGCAAGCAGCAACATGTGCAAGGGGCAGTGGAGGACTAGAAGAAGAGGTCCAACCAAGAGCCCACCAACATTCGAGAGCAACACCGTGTCTCTTGCCACGTGGCTGTACGAAGGCATATTTGAACTGGTCACCGTTCCAGGTGGCAAAGAACAGATCAACGGTGTAGAACCTATGAACCCAATCGTGCACACGTTGTGGCTCGTATTTCCATCAGATATGCGGCTAACACACAGGACCGTACCGCAAAAGCCATTTGGAAAATCTCGTCGTCAACGTTTGCAAGTTTTTTCTCGTATACCACCATGAAGACCGCGCCCAATAGCATAATAAGTCCGTGACCCAGATCTCCGAACATGATGGCGAACAGGAATGGAAAAGTGACGATGGTCAGCACCGCAGGGTTGACCTGAAAGCATACAAAATATTCAGCGAGCGAATGATTCTCTACAAAGCTGCCGAGCAAATGGCTAAGTGAGCAAGGCTCTAAGAAAGTGTGCATCGATTTGGGGGCTCCGTGCCCACAATCGTTCACCTCTTCCCACAATTTGAGGAGGTGAATAGCGCTCCTTGAGCACGAAGCTCTGGGAAAATAAAAAGTGGGGACTGGAAGCTCAAATAACAGCACATCAAGAATAACGATATTGATCAGCAACAAGGTTTGAGGAGGAAGTTGTATATATCAGAGCACGATTTCTCTAAGTTGCACGTGAAAGCACGAAAGTTGCACGCGAAAGCACGAACCACTATGACCTCAGGCCACCGACAACCCAAGTTTTCTAAAACGAGGAGGAAAGGAAGAGGGAAGCAAGATGCAGTTTCAACGGAGACAACACAAAGGCCTGAACGTCACCTCACGATAACGTGCCACGCCGTACGCATCAACGATCTCCTGGAATATAGACGTGATCTTGTTGGTTTGGAAGTATGTTGGGGGGGCCTCCGTAGTCTCGAGTTCCTTGAAGATGGTCCCGACCTAAAGGTTGCCGACCGATTGCCACACCAACTGAGCTACACGGGTTTACGCACAATATCTGATCTACATTCTTACCTGCGCACCGTTTCATAGGCCCTTACAACGCCCCCGTACACAGAGACGTGAGGATCGCCCGAAGGCCCAACCACCACGTCGAGCGAATCACAGCAAGAGCTTGCTCAGTAAAATCACTCCTGTCAAGTAAAAAGCAGAACATCGTGAATCGAACTCCAAACATTCAGGCAGGTAAGGGACTTACCCACACCCTTTACCCGTATGTCCTTATACACCCATCTGTCCTTAGATCTTAAAGTGCCCTGCCTCCAGGAATCCTAACGAAGGAACAATCCATTTCATCTTGTGCAACAGCTCACAGTTTCCTATGAGAAGGTCTGGAGAATACACCGACCCTACACTCACACGAATCAACCTACACTAGACTCCTCGGATAACACGCAAAGGATCCTTGCGATCTTCACCCCTGGCGTGGCCGTGCCAAGTGCACCTTCCCCTTGCAACTGTTCCAGGCCAAGCAACTCTGGGGATATACGACGCAACCCGACAAAAAATCCAGGAACTGTCCTCCATCTGATCTCACTATCGTGGAGTGACTGATGTCAAGAAAGCGCAGCTCAGGCACGGTGAAGTCAATTATCACTCGTGGGGCGAGGTGGATGAAGGTCAGCGAGTTGGTCGGCACCTGGGCACTGCTTTGGTAAGTTGCACGTTCAATAGCTTCTTGTACTCGACGACGAGCTATGATCGGACACCACCCCTCCGCAAGGAGACATTTTTTCGTGACGTCAAAAACAGCGAGCTTGTTCAACGTGTGGTATACGGCCTTCTCTTTCTGGACTTGCGTGGTCCAATCTCCAAGGGATAAACCCAGCGAACTGCAAATGGAGGAGAAGCACGCAAGGTGAGAAATTCAAAAGACACAGCTTCCCAAGTACATAATGTTTTGGACAGGCTGCACTAAATTCATGTTAGCTCCTTGCATTTCCCTTTCACAAGCCAGAGCCTTTGAGAACATGCAAGAAAAGTCAACACGGAGGAGGTAAACCCTGTTCGTTCTACACACAAACCGCACTGTGTTCCGTAGAGAAGGAAGTCCCTCTAAGATAAGTTTGTATCCACCTAACAGCGTTTAGATGGGATAGCACGAAGCTCGAAAGAGGGCAGAAGCTAAGACCGTACAAGGTGAGGTGTGACAGGCACACAAGCGCACATCGTACCACACAAACAAAACTTCTCAAATGAGGATACCTGAGGATAGAGTCTCGCTGACGCGAACCAGCTTCCAGAGTCATGTGTAGTTCTCCAAGTCGAGCAGTCACCTGCGTCAGCACATCTACCATACAACTTCAGCCAACGAGTACGCAATTCTAGAACACAGCAACAGAGTGCACAAGAGCATCTAAGACTTTGGGCACACTAATAGCAATGTTGTGGGTTGATTGCCAGTGGCAACCCTATGACAAATCGACCGACGGCAACCCTATGACAAAAGTGAAGGACTCAGACAAACAGCGTTAACAGCGCGTCCGACGATCAGCGCACGTATGGTCCTCATATAAGCAAGTATCCAGTACACCCAGCCGTATCTGAACAAGAAAACCGTGTATTGTGCCAAACTCAGTGGAGTCGAGGAAGTGTATTCAACCACGTCAGACGATCCAAGGAACTAGGTGGAGAAGTCACCTAGAGCAAGTTACGTATACGGGCACACTAGACCATCGTTCACAGGTTCAGTTCCCGAAAATACAGATGAAAAATAACAAAGGAGCATACAGCCTGATAGGCGGTACAAGCATGCCCTTGACTCGAGCAAGATACGGTGGACCGAGCTGAGATGAGGTTGGCAGCTACGCAATCGCATCTTCGTCGGACAGAAGTTGTCACCTCAGCGTTCATCTGTTGCTGCCGAGAAACATCTTCGGGAAGCGGATAACGATTGGCATTGAAGGCCTCGCATATCTGCAGGCACCACCGCAGCGTGGTCAGTTCACCGCACGCGTGGTCAGTTCACCGAGACCCGTGATGATGCTTCAACACAACATCGCACCTTGAGAATCTTGGAGCGTGCAAGCTCTCCAGCAAAGAAAACCACAAAAACCTGAAATCGATCCTCCCCGACCGACCGACAGTCAACAGTAAAAGTGATATGGTGAACGCTTCTCGCCGGCTAGATACAAGTGCGTCGCCCAATAAACTGATAGAAGACGAGCGAGAGCAAGTTGGAGTTAAGTTTTAAGGGAATTCTTGTGGTGGCATCCTGAAAGTGGCTTTAGTCGGACGGAATTGAGCAGTCGTAAGCAGTAGGGGTTGGCTTTTGAAGAGGATGAGAAGCTTTTGGTTACCGATTTCTCGACTTTTTCGCCAAGTGCTGGATCCTTCACTTTGCCCTCGATTTGAGCCTGCGTTTGAAGCCATATTATGTTTGTTGAAGTTCCAACACAAATGTCCTATGATAGTGCAAAGGATAGCTGGAGGAGGTAGCAGGAAAGTGGATAGGAGGTGATACCAGCTTAAGAAACATGTTCCCGCGTGTTGCCCGGAAGAGAACCCTTTCAAAGGCGATAGCCTTTTCAGACAGCACGACGCCAGCAACGAAACCGAGCCGTGCACTTTCTGGTGCTCCCGTGATTCCCCGTTCCTGTGTCACAATATCGACCACGTCGTCTTCGTGACTAGGATAGACCGTAAGTTTCGACAACTGGAATCTCCAGAAATTGACTATATCTATGCGTATGTGTGTGGAAAGTGCCGCAAACCTGGAGTTCCACGCCATCCAGCAGCGGTAAGGAACTTTCCCTGCCTTGCATACCGGTCTCCATGGTTTCGGCACCCCTCATGGCTTCTTCAAAATATCCTCCCGCCTTCTCTAGCACGAGTTGAAGTTCCACCATTTCGCTGCAAGCATGCTCCTTATTTCATCGTCAGCAAGCTATGAAAGCCTCCATCCACCTAACCAAGTCCCCACCCCTAGGACTTCCCCGACGACATTCGACTGCTGTAACTCAGATCCTTCTGTATGACTCTGGCGGATCGGACGACAACCCACACGGACGAGACGGAAGAATGCAGTTATGCAAAACGCGTGTATTTAGGCGTTTGCACGGGGCCCGTTGCTGGCATACCCCTGCTTAGGTTCACGGCCGCTTTTTAGAAAAGACCCAGACTTCTCCAACACGAGCTGCAGCTCCATCATTTCACTGAAAGCCAGCCCCCTTTTCCTATTAGAAACGACAAGCGGCAGAATTGGTACGCATTAACTTCCTGAAGCTGGACTTCTAGAGCTAGGATCCGACGGCTTAGACACCTTTATTATCTGTTCAGTTCTGGGCCTTCACTCCTTGAAACGTTGAAGAGACCCCTCCCAACTCAAGACCGCACACCGAGTTCTTTCCTAGAGACGGAGAGTCTGAGAGCATCTGGGGAGTGAGCGCTACAGAAACTTCTCCGTATGAAAGAAAACGGAAAACGTGCATCGAGGGCGGGGAGAAACGGCCGACGTGAATGAAACCAGCGTTTTCGGTGCATGCAAGAGCCTGAAGATGCTGGATCTGCCCCGAAGATTTCACACGCACCTATGGCTTCTGTCAAGCTTATCTTGGTTGGCGTTAACCTCTAGCAGCTCGGTTTCGAGTTCCTCGAGCTTAGCCTGAGAAAAAACTTCATATGTTAGAGACTATCTGAGCCTTGAAGCGTGAAGTGCACTACACTACACTACACTGTCGCACACCCGGCGAAGCAGCCGGAATCGAGGTCGAGTATTTCAAGTGAGGTGAACCCGAGCGAAAGACTTGTGTCCGCTTCGACCGTAAGCACGATATCATAAGATCTTTTGCGATTATAAAATCAAAGAGCACGAGTGGGTAAAAAACAGCACCTCCAGCTCGTCGAGGTCATAGGCAGTCTGTATGGCTGGACGAGGAGTGGACACCAAGCCAGCCTTATTAATTTGGTCACTGAAAAAACGCAACTTTCGCAGCATTTCATCAGTCCGTTTAACCTGCAGAATGATCACGTCACTCCGTAAGAAAACTTGCAATCATACTTGCCCGCAAGAGGCCACTGGCATGAGCACCGGTTGGTAATAAAGAAGCTCTCTGCATTTGTGTGACGTGCGCCGGAGCCGGAAGTTAACAGGTTTAGGAAGGCTCTGCTGCGTGGAATGGACGCTAGGAAAACGAACAGCCTCCGGAAAGTCTTGCTTAGACCCTTCCCTGTACACGATCTCCCAGATATGGAAGAGAGAGTATGACTTAGATTGAAAAGTACTGCGCTCAGCCGTAAGTTGAAACGAGGTTGGTACCTGATTAGCGTATGTACGCTGAAAAGCGCTCTTATCGGAGTTCAAATCCTTGAACTGAAGCATGCCAACCTGTTCCAACAAAGCTAAGACATTGACTACTTCTGTACCCATCAAGGATGGGTCGAAACGGCACGCAGTCTGTAAAAAAAACTGAAAACGTTCTTGTATATAAAAACCGGATGAAAACCGAATACTGACCTCGCCAAGCGTATTTATGGTTTCGTGCGCAGCTTCGGAGGGGATGATCAGCTGCACCAGCATCATCTCCTCTGACCTGCGGGCCAGAAAATACAAGCTACGAGGAGTCAAAGACCAGGAACGGCCGCTGGGACAAAGGATGCGTGTATTAAAAGCGTGGACCAAAGGAAGCACGGTCTTTGAGGAACCTACGGACTTCCCCTCAAAGCATCCTAAAACAAAAACGCAGGAAGGTGAATTGTATTCGAGTATGACAACAAAAGAATTAAGTAGTCATTGGCAAGTGTATGCACCTGAAGAGATCCATGTTGAGCGTTGATAATGACGAATTTAATAACACTTTTTAAACCCGATCGTATAACCGCGTTTGAGAGCTCAGGTATAACATACCACGTCAACGTTAACTGCTCGCTTTGAACCTTTCTTGCATTTGAGTTAGAGTTCTGTCTTACCCTTCGCTGGAAGGACTCTAAATTATTAGCCAGGTTTGAGCTCTCGAGCCTGCAGTCTAGAGCTCTAGTCTGTCCTGTGGGTCTCGACTGATCGACTCGAACTCGGAAGTCGGAACTGAAATACTGATGATGCATGATCTCCGAGTCCGATGCGATGCTCAACCTCATCGTCATCTCATGCAGTGATACTGTTGATCCTGCGGATTCCCCGTAAATCGGATGACCGCCCAGTCACCTTGTCCGATCCGCTCCCGTTGGGCAGGAATGGCGAGAAAAAGAGCGGAAAGTAAGGCGAAGCAACAAGGCACCACTCCAGCGTCAGATCGGAGCCTGAGTTGGAGAACCCATTTTTAAGGGTGGGCGGGCAGGGAAGAAAAATTGCGTTAGGAAACGAAGAAGAAAGACGCAGCAATCGTCAGCAGGTAGGAAAAGTGAAGTATTTTCACCAATTTCCGACTTAAGAGCGACACTCTGCGACACTTGGACTACGAAGCTGGAGGTGAACCGCCACTTCGCGATTCTTCATTTCCGCGATCCGAGGAGTGAGATCGGACGATCCGTCTCCTGAATGACGGTCATCACTGATGACGGAAGGAAAGTCGGCGATCAACAGTGATGCTGGAATCTGTATAGGCAGCCCTGACTGGGAGTCCCGGTGCAGGCCCCTATGACAGACCCCTAGGACCAACACTGGACCGCTGACTGATCTATAGGTTCGTGCTGTGACACACGCTGTGTCACAGGTAGGCTAGTATCCGAGACCGTTGCGAGACCGTTCCGGGTATATCTAGCTTAGGGTTTATTATCTTATCACAGTTTATCCACACAGTTCGGGACCCTCTGATATCTAGTGAACTAGGATATTCCGGTAGGTCGTGGCCCCATCCACGCTTTATTCCACTTGCTAGTTTGGCCATGATTGGCTAAGCGGCCGCTCGGAGAGGTGGTGCGCGTTTGCGCGTTTGGGCATTAGTGGAGACTTTGAGATGAGCGGCTTGCGGTGAGCGACTTGGGCCGCAGCTATGGGGTGCCGGCTTGGATTGGGTTTCGTCGTCGCAATGTTCACTATTCGCGGTTCTCTGCTCGCTCTGATCCCGCCTGCTGCCGTGTTTTGGGCTGGTGACTTAAGCACCTTTGACTTCGACGACATCTTCCTTCACCCCTCGCTAGCATGGCCCGACCGTTCGTTCCGTGTCCGTGACGTCGCATTTTCTCCGCGGCCCTACCCAAACGTGCTGCAGCGTACCGCCTCCCCTCAGGCTTTTCTAGAGATGGGTATGACGACGAGATCCAAGAAGTCCCTCACGAGGGACAGTGACATCGATGCCTCTTTGAGGTTGATCGACGAGGTGCGGAACACTCCGACGGCTGCTACGCCGGTGGTTCCCGCTCCTAACCCTGCATCGAACGTGGACGCGGACGTTGCCGTCAGACGTTATTTGCAGGAGCAGTCCAAATTGGTGGACGAGATTTACAAGGCACGACTGCATCGGGCTTGGGCCAAGAGTATCCGTGAGGATATTCTTGGTGACAAGAAGCATCATTTTCGCGGTACGGACGACTCTGGCCTCCTGTCCGACCTGGTGGTGCAGCTACGCACGGAGTTTCAGTCTGCTGGTCTGGAGCTGCGTTCCTTTGACCTCGACGACCCTCTGGTGCCCGTGGTCAGCAGAGTGAATGGGCTGCTGTACGACGTTCTGGCTCTCGTGGTGGAGAAGCACAGCAACGCGTATGTCTGGCTGACTGGCACCGACTCCTCGACTGACCGAGATGGACGACGTGCTCTTGTCGACATCATCAAGGGCTCTGTGCCGGTGGCGCTGCGGGAGTCGCAGCAGGAGGAGCATGCGGCTTTACGTTATCCCGCAAACGTTGACCCGCAGCCGATTTTGGCTAAGGAGCAGCGTTTGGTGCGGGATAACAGGACTTCAGACTGGACTCCGACCGAGGCAACACGTAAATTATCTCTCTACACCCGCCTCGACCCCGTGTTTTACGCGGCGGTGAAGGTCCGCTATCCCATGGCTGCCGACCTGTCCCACGTGTCCCTTGCTTCTCTTCGCTCCTTGGTGGTCGAGATTTATCAGTCTTGGGCGCAGACGGACGGGGGGAAGGCAGTTTCTGGTGCGGGCGAGGTCTCCGCACACCTCTCCAGCAGTGAGTACGATGCGCTGCTCCAGAAGATCACGGAGCTGACGGAGCTCGTACAGCGGCAGCGGGGTGAGGCCGCTCCGGTTGTGCGTCAACAACGGGAGCGGGTGCAGCAGCGGCAGCAGCAGCAGCGGGGGCAGCAGCCGCGAGGATTCCGTGTGGGGACCCACAAGGCCCCACCGGTGGGATTCGACCGTGACGATCAACGGGCAAGGCCGTTCTGCGGTAGGTGCAAGAAGGCGGGGAAAG
Organism: Cymbomonas tetramitiformis; assembly: GCA_001247695.2. Lineage (NCBI taxonomy): Eukaryota > Viridiplantae > Chlorophyta > Pyramimonadophyceae > Pyramimonadales > Pyramimonadaceae > Cymbomonas > Cymbomonas tetramitiformis. The sequence continues at coordinate 24,719 of LGRX02000245.1, forward strand.
GTGAGGCGTATCACTTCTACCGCGACTGCCCGTTGGGCGGGCGCCAACACCCGCCCACCTCTGCCGCGGCATTTTGCGTTCCCATCGACGAGGAGGACGCAGAGGGGGTGCACGCACTCGCCATGTGTGCGTTGTTCCAGCAGGCGGCGGATGACGGAGCGGAGTCCTTCGCGCGTGCGGCAGCCGCGTACGGGCCGCCCGCGGTGCTTTCTGCGGGAGCGGTGGGCGGCATTGACGTGTCCGCCTACGGCTTCGCCGTGGAGCAGCAGCCGGATTCCGAGGGGGACGACATTCTCCGCAGGCTCGACGATCTTGCCGCGGAGGTTCACTCCGCGGCCAACCCGCAGGTGCATTACACTCACGCATCTTTCCCGCCTCCTGCCGGTAACGGGCAGGGGGCTTCGGCTCTGGTGTGCGTGCCCGCCGCAGCGGTGGCCACACCGGAGGAGCAGGTTCCGGCAGGTGGTGCGGCGGCATCGGCATCCGCCGTGCCGGCCCCTGCTATGCCTGTCTCGCAGGGAGAAGATGTGAAGCCCGCGCCACTTCAATCGGCGCGGGTGACCACCACAGCGGACGCGGACGGTGAATTCGCTGGGTTCGTTCAGACCGTGAACCACGCCGCCATCGGACAGGTTGATCTCACGGGGTACGACACGGACGATTACGAGGACCTCGCTGACGGCAGCTTCGTCGTGAAGCCGCGGGCCTCGGCCATCTCGGCAAATCACTCGTCGACGCCCGCAGCCCAAGCACCTCACTCTGGTGGTGCTCTGGAGGATTGGCGTGAGGGTGCTCCCCGCAGCTACGGCTGTGGAAAGCCTCCGTGGGGCTTCCCCGCCCACGCGGGCTTGTGGGGGATGCCCTTCCTTCTCTCTTTCATTCTCTTGATCTCTGTCATGGGAGTAGGAGCAGCCACCTACACGGTGGCCAACGACGTCGACCCTGTGCAGGTATCGGGTCGGGCTGCGCTGCAGCCTGTGCTGTGCAGGGGCGAGGAGTCACCGCTTGACACGGTGCCATGTGCCATCCCGCCTCGTCGCCACCGGCGGGTGCAGCGGCAGCAGGGCCTCTATATGGCTCCGGTGCCGTGGCATCCCGGGCCGCCGCCACCTGGCATCTTATTTGAGGGCGGTCCTCCGTTGTCGCCGGCATCGTCTTCGGATGACGAGGCGCCACCTTCGGGCAGCACTTGGCAGCACCCTGGTGCGGTGCAGCCTCCCGTGATCGACGAATCAACAACACCGACTCCGTCAAATTCTCTGGCGAATGATTTCTCCGTGACCGACACCTTGCACTTTGGCAGCCCTGTGTTACTCCGCCGTGCTACTGTGGACTACTACAGTGCTCGTTGTGGTGACGGTGCTCCTCTGGCCATTGACCCCGAGTAGTTATGTTTCTGGTTCTGGCAGTACACCACTTTCTAGTGGTGTGCTGAGATGTGCTTTGACCTCAACACGGTCTTCAATCTGGTTTATGCTTTTGCTTTGACAACTTTGAACTCTTCAATCTGACTTGCTGACACAGTGCCTTTCAGTAGTTTGGCAGGACCTATATGCCTGTGTGTTTCTGCACTTGTGCCGGCTAGAGGGTTTCAATTTGTGTATCAGAATTGCACAGTTGAATTAGCAGTTAGGTTTGTCACCCTAGCTCCTACCCTAGCTTATCTTAACATTCTGACTCTCCTAGACAGTCACCACCCACAGTGCTGGGGTGGTGTGCTGGAATCTGTATAGGCAGCCCTGACTGGGAGTCCCGGTGCAGGCCCCTATGACAGACCCCTAGGACCAACACTGGACCGCTGACTGATCTATAGGTTCGTGCTGTGACACACGCTGTGTCACAGGTAGGCTAGTATCCGAGACCGTTGCGAGACCGTTCCGGGTATATCTAGCTTAGGGTTTATTATCTTATCACAGTTTATCCACACAGTTCGGGACCCTCTGATATCTAGTGAACTAGGATATTCCGGTAAGTGATACTGTTGATCCTGCGGATTCCCCGTAAATCGGATGACCGCCCAGTCACCTTGTCCGATCCGCTCCCGTTGGGTAGGAATGGCGAGAAAAAGAGCGGAAAGTAAGGCGAAGCAACAAGGCACCACTCCAGCGTCGCCTCTCCGCCAACACTCACAACCCCCGCCTCTTGACGCCTTTTCACCCCAACTCTCAAACTCGAGCCAACAGAAATTAATAATCAAATTACTCATACAAATACCCGCACGAATGATTGTGCCGCATTCAGCTCCATGTATTCTTTCGTCGAGACTTTCTCTACCTGCCTTGAGGATGACATTCCCAAGACTTGCCACACTTTCATATAATGTCTAGCAATCCTCTCTGTTTTCCAATACGCCTGTCCCATAACCTGCTGCAGGTCGGCTCCTTCAAGGAAAAGTTCAATTGCTCCCGCTGTCCGAATGCTGAAGAATGTTTCCCCATTGAACAGCCCCGCTTTTTGCAACCAGTATTTGAGGTCTGAATTCATCTGCTTCCTGGAAATCGGACTATTTTCCACTTTGCCAGACCTGACTGGTCTGAACAAGAATCCTTGTGCAAGGTTCAGACCCAAATTTTTCATCACTTGGAGGTAGTCCTCCAACGCTGAGATGGGGCATTTAGATTTATCAGGGAGTCTTTTGATTCCGAAAACGTGTTCATCGCCCGAACGGAGTGTCTTCCCCCACTGGTAGTTGAAGAGAAAACCGGAGTTATCGGGAAATCTTATGATCCCTTCCACCCTTGTGGCGCCCAGCTCCGCCGGTCTCTTCAGAGCGTATAAGTCCATCAGGATCATTGCCTTACATCTAAGAGTGATGAACAAAAGTATCCAATCTTGTGTCGAGGCAAAACCAGCTGCCTCTGCGTTCATGTGAATCACTAGCTTGTCGATCGTACAACTGAAAAGTGGTGTTGCCTGATTTGGGGTGATTCTTGCTTGCAACTGTTCATTCCTGGTCATCGTTTCATAGACCTTAACCACCCTACCTGTGCACGGGTTGTCCGACCCGCCCCTTCCGAAATCCTGGAAGGCACTAGAGAGTCTGCCGATAAGGGAATTCACCGAACTTGCGGCTTGCCTGACTGGGCAACTACATCTTCCCAGTTGAGGGCACGTGGCCGAATGAACGTTAGTCTTACCGAACTGTTCCAAGTAAATAAGATACCATAAGATGTGTTGCGCTGTACACGAATCCAATGATTCTGGTGGGGTCATGCAAGCCAGGAATTCCCCGAGGGCCCGCAAATTTCGGAGTTTGGCCGATTGGTACACATCCCTGGCCCTTGCTTCCTGAAGCTCCTTCGTTCTTAGATGTATGGCGGCCCAGTCAGGGGATTTTCTCAACAGGCTCTTGCCACCACCCTGTTAACCTCAAATTTTTCCCCTTCCCCAAAAGTTACAGGCGTTCAACAATTTATTTTCCAGGGTAAACGGATTACTATGGGAGGCTTATTAATATATCACATGAATTTTGTGTTTTTGGAATACGAAGTGTTTCTAAGAAAAATCGAATCTAAAAATCCAGACTGCCCACGGGAGTGGGCCTGCTTCTGACCATCTTCCATTTCTAAGTTGTTGGAAACAGACCTCTCCTACTTCAGCGATTCTGAACTTTTGTTTGCACAGCTTATTGTACGTAGTCCACCAGAACCCATCTGGAGAGAAACCATCCCACTGTGGAGCAACCACAGAGGCTGACGCTTTCTGTTCTCTAAGATACATCAGGAACGGTCCCATTAATGCAAAAGGCGGATTAGCATAACAGTTCAGTCCAGCTAGTGGATAGGCAAAGACATTGGTGCCACAAGCTTCTTTCTCTGGCAGCCTTGAGCAAAATCGCATTTTGGGACATCCCCGAACATTAGCCGTTGTTGCGAAGCAGTCGATGTTGTGCCGTCCAAACATCATGTTCAACAGAGGAGAGAACCGTGGCATTAATGAATAATGAGACTCTTCATCCGGGACTACAATAGTTCCATCAGGTCCCCTTGAAAAGGAAACCACCTTCAGCTCCAAGTTGTCATCCGCGACAAATCTATAGAGCTTTTCTGCCAAGTCCTTGCATGCTTTCGCGCCCAGGTTAGACGAGAGGATTCTCGATGAATCCCAGATATTTTTATCCAAGATTATGTCCCAGCGTTGCGGGACCCGTTCTACTGGGATTTTGAACAAGGCTTCAGAAATCAAAATTGACTGATCCACCGACGAGCAGGTTCTCAAATCTCGATAACACGAAATTTCATCTTGGAATTCCCCTGCTCTGATTGATGCCGTGACTTTTGTACCATCGACGTTTGTATCCACGAGTATCGAGCAGTGGGCCTACTTCCTAAATGCGGACACCTTAATCAGCGACGGCTGGAAGAGTTGACTCAAGTAGAGTTTGAAATGCCTCATCTGCTTACTGTTCAGGAAAAAACTTTTTTTGCAGAATTCGTGCCTCTTTGCCAGGAAGGCATACAGCTTCCTGCATGCAATAAGGATGCCCGGGGCTGCGATTGACATTGAAACCAACTTTCCTGCCACTCTTTCCAGGTCCCTGGCCGAAATACTTGACGAAGCTCGCAGGTCCGTTGCCAGGCTCAAGAACTTATCCCATTTTTTCTGCGGGATGAAGAATTCCTGCTTCGCAAGGTCAATACCAATGCCTAGCCAGGTGATGGTCAAGGACGGAATGAACTCCGTCTTCTCCAGATGAATAAAATATCCTGCCGCCGTCATGCATGACGAGACAACGAACGCCGAGATTTTGGCTCTTTCCTGTTTCGTAAGAGTTGAAGCTCCCACTGGGGCCGGCCCCCCGGCATTATCATCAATGTAGTATAAATATGGTATCCCTAGCCGCCGGATGAATCCCGCGAATTCTCCCGCGAAGGCGCTATAAATGACCGGCGCTAGCTTCCATCCAAAATTGAGAACTGTATAGACGTAATAAACGCCATCCCACAGGAAACCCATGTACTGTTGCGACTCCTCTGTAAGCATCACATGGAAGAATCCGTTCGCTTGGTCCATAATAAATGCCGGATCCCCCACCTCTAGGATTTGTGGAAGCATTGTCACCGACTCGTAGGTAAACGGAATATCCTTACACCAAAGGTTAAGGAATCTTGCATCGTTGATCTTTCTTGGTTTGGCTGGCTCCACTCCTACCGGCATAACAAGATGCGGGGGAGAGCATTCCCCTTCTTTGCCCCAGACTCTTATCGCTCCCCACCTGAGCTCGTCCTGTATCTTCCCAGAGATCCAGGGGATCAAATGATCCGGTATCGCATGATTCTTGAACTGCATCCTCGGGGGTGTTCTTGAGTCGAAACGAGCCCCTTCGTAAGTGCCTGAAAAATGTTGGAAGAAATCCAAGATGGAGACTCCATTCTTTGCCCATTCTTTGACCAGCAATCCCATCTCTGATGATGTTACCACCGTGTCCCAATAGGGTACACTCATGGATAGTTCCCACCCGGAACTCCCCCGGATCCCTAGCTGGTGCGGAAAGGGGGTCCGGGACCAAATTACCACTGAGGGCATCAATTACTGAAGGGGCCAAGGTGTCCCGCCCTTGGGCTTCACATGGCCCTAAGGACTGTTGCCTGTCCATCACTTCCCGGGCATTGTCGAATCCTTTTACTGCCATGGTAATAAATGCAAGCGGGTCTCTCACACTTGTCGTAGCCGGCATGCCAGAATCCAGTGCGAAGTTGGCCAGGCTGTCAGCCAGTTTATTGTGGCCCCGTGCCACATGCTTGAAATTGAAAACACAATCCGGGCGCAAGGCCATGTGAGCTTTCCCAACGATAAGTAGTCTCTCCAAGTCTTTTGCGATAACGTTACGGGAGCCCGAGAATGCTGACACCACCAGCTCCGAGTCCCCAACAATTGTTGTTGTGGTCAAGTTCCATTCTATTGCTCTTTGGATTGCAATCACGGCCCCCACGAATTCTGCATAATTATTCGTCTTGGATCCAAGGCGCCCGTAGTCCCGGGTCCACTGTTGACCTTGTTCTGAGCAGAGTGCCACCCCGAACGAGGCTTGCCTCAAATCCGGCGATGCGTTAAAGCGGCATGCACCATCGAAGAAAAGCAATCCCTTCCGTGGGGCTGAGTTTGGCTCGTGTCCCTGTTCGAGACAACAACCACACCAGAGCACTCTTCCTTTCAGGAGAAATGCTCCTCGAAAATCGCACCCCGGTCTCTACCGGGCCCCAATCTTGTGGAAAGGGATGGACGATTTTCGAGCCTGGCCACTTCCAGTGTGCTACTCGTGTAGAGTAACCCACCCGTTGTGGTCAGTACTCTAACCGTCCAGCATCCCCATGTTAAAGGGAGGCTTCTATGACGGACGGGACCAGGTGGTCCGTGCAGGCAAGGTAATTGGCATTAATTGCCTGTATCCGCGAAGCACTCCAACTTGAGATATGCATCCCAAAGTCCGAAACCCAGTGTTCCGAAGCTGATCACGAAATCTAACGTAGAGCAAAAAAGGCAAATCTAATTATCGAAATCCAGGATCCCGAAGGCTGAAATCTGAAAATTTAACGTAGAGCAAAATCAGCGAAATCGAAATTTCGAAAATCTAACGTAGAGCAAAAAAACAAATCCAAAATTCGAAAATCCAGCATCCCGAAGACTGAAAACTGAAAATCTAACGTAGAGCAAAATCAGCCAAATCGAAATTTCGAAATCTAACGTAGAGCAAAAATACCAAATCCAAAATTCGAAAAATCCAGCATCCCGAATTTGAAATCTGAAAATCTAACGTAGAGCAAAATCAGCCAAATCGACATTTCGAAAATCTAACGTAGAGCAAATTCACAAAATGCAAAATTAACTTATCAAGCAAATCCATATCACATGCAACAATGCATTTCAATTTGGTATTTAAACCTGGAATCTGATGTTACAAGGTAAGACAGGCATCCTGGCCCGCTCCCAAATATTGATACACTATATACATATTATACAGACCAGCATTCTGGCAACTTTTGACGATTTCTAAACAGGCTCCCTCTGAGGAGGTGGTGGCAACTGAGGCAACTGGTTTTGGTTATTCCTATTGTCATTCTTATTTCGTTTGTCCACCCAAGTCACATTGATGGATCCATCCTTGTTCAACGCATAAGGGGACTTGCAGTCCCGCAGCATATGTGACCCCTGGCATTTTGGGCATTTGGCATTACCATCTGCAGGGGCTCCCGGTTTTGCAGTAACATGCTTAGTGGCTCCTGATAACGAGGCCTTCTTGGATTGGGTTTTAATGAACATCTGCAATTCTGACTCGTGCGCATCATCCTTCTCACACTCTGGAACTGTAGCCCTTATTTGTTGATGTGCAAACAGGGCAATGTGATTGTCCGGCAAGGACGCATCCCTAGTACCTCCTGCCAACTCCCTCTCGATGAGAGTGGCAAGGGAATACAAGGACTGAGGAGTCTCCGGCTCCCTCGAACTAGCTCCCGGCAAACCAAAAGCAGCTGCCACCTTTCGCATCAGCTTCGGTATCTCCGGCACCGATTTCCCCGGGGTCAGGCACCAGTCCAACAGCTCGCTTCTCAATCGGTGTGCTTTCAACCAGTTGGAGACCCCCTTGGTCTCCTCTTGCATGGATCTTTGGAGCACCGAGTCCACGTACGCCTGAATGTCGAATCCCGGCGTCATCGATGATGCCAATCCCAAAGGAGCCTGCTCCCTCATGCCACCATCCATCTTCATTTACTTGAGGTTGAGGAAACACTCACATATCGTCCTTTGCCTCGATACAAACATGCATAATAATGTGTTACAACAGTAACATCTTCTCGCCCCCACTCTGACAATGCACGTAATGCAATAATCATAAGGGGTCATAATCTGAGGCAATCACATCACCCTCCCTAATCATTAATTCCAGCATCAGCTTGTCACGAGCATGCAATTTTTTCATCGATCGGATCAAAGAAATTTTCATACCTATCCTCACATCGAACAAAGCAATCATAGTCATCATAAATGCAGTACTTATTGTCCAACATTACAGGAACTATTTCGTCATAATTAGAGCAACTTCATCATCATGATAACAGCAATAATTTCAATCCTATTTTCAGCAATCCTCACAGCAATTCAAGTTGTAATATAACAAATTCATATTTTCAATATAAACAAATTCATATTTTCAAATAGCATTCATCTCAATTGCAGCAATTATTTATCATCATAATAACAGCAAACAATTTCGATCCTAATCACAACAATTAATGCCAAATTTTTGAAACAATGCAACAATCAGGAAATTACAACTCTCATGCAAGACTGCCCTCAGAAAATAATACAACTATATCTACCACAGATATGTGAATCTGTCCTCCCCATATGGGAGTTCATCCACAATCAGCACAGATCTACACCATGGACATCTGACTACTTTTCTATAGGTCATGGTGAAAACAGCATGTATTGCTGCTGGCTGGACCAAGCTGGTCAAATGGTACATTTCATTCAGGCCATCGAAACAGGCTACATGATAGTGGTGATTGCATGCAGTTGACACACACGGCATCTCTCCTAGCAGGCTGGCTAGGCAAATGGCACAATCATCTCCCACCGTTGGGGCAGTCAGAGTTCTTGTGAGCACCACTTCATCATCAGCCTCCCGAGCCTGCAATATCAACCAATTTTTGTCAAGAAGGCCCATAACCAGGAGCTTACATCCGACCAGATATTTTGGAACCAATTGTCCACATAAACAACCCCCACGGGGTACAATGTCCCTCCAAGAGGAGACACCTCACAGATTGAGGATTTCAGACAACAAAAACCCCCACGGGGTACATACTCTTCCAAGAAGAGCCTCACTCAGTGTGAGGATAACCAAGTTCTTGTTGTCCCCACGGGACACAAGCAGCATTTTAAATTCAAACTTTTTAAAGCAAGTCAAAACTTTTTAAATTGGCAGGCTACAAACAGCAGCATAAAAGTTTACAAGAACCAAATTTCACCACCTAGGAAGCGCCCACAAGCCCAGGCACTGCGCTCCTAGATTACTGCAAGGGCCCTAACTAATTACTCTTTGTGACAAGGACGGGGACCGGACTATTCTAAAAGAGGGGAAGAATTCCTAACTAGTGAAACGGGTTGAACAGGCTGATTAAGTTTGTATCAAACTACAGGGAAGGAGAAGGCCCTAGCAAATTAAACCGAAACGAATTCAAATTTCTAAAGGAAAAGGAGAGGTCAAGCAGGAGCGCTCGGGCTAGCTACCTGGGCTGGTTGCAGAGGTTCTTGTGCTTGGCTTGCGGGGGGTCGAGGCCAGAGAAAAGACCTTGCTCCGCATTCGGGTCCGTGTGCGGGCCGAACCCCGGCGGGTACGTCGGGGTCTGCGCGGCTCCCGGCCGGACGTACAACGGGGACGGGGGCCGTCGGGGGCCCGTGCCCTCGGTTACCGGGACAACTGGAGGCGTTTGGTGTCCCGATTCCCGGGACACCAAGTCAGTCGGGACGTCCCCCATTGGCGGGGGGACCGGCCCCCCCGCGTTCAGATCAGTACGCGGGGTCAAAGTCACAGGTGTAGCCATATCCCCCGTCGGGGGCGTACGTGACCTCTCCAGCACCTCGCGGAAGCTCTCCAAATTCCGAACCATAGTTGCTCTGGACTGGTTGTTCGACACCTCCAGACCAGGGACCTTGGCACAGATCTTCCGAAGGTGCTCGGTCTTAAAGATTGAGGGGTTCAGAAGTAATTCCTTGCTAGGCAGCACGAAGAAGTTAAGTCCAGTAAAGGCGTTCACCGTCAGGTCGGGAATAGTCAGCCTTTCCTCCGTCGCGTGGTGGACTTCATCGCGGGACGCCTGCGGACGGAGAGGGAGGCTGGCCCCCCCCGCAACATCCTCCGCCAAGGACGTTCTCTGCAGCACATTTCTTGCCGGAGGAGGAGAGTCAGCGCGTCCAGGGGCAGCTTGGTCGCCAAACGACAATTCCTGCAACAAGGACGGTCCGGACGGCGACTCCGGCGTTTCAACATTCTCTCGGGACCACCTTTCCCCCGCGTCGACCACCTCGTCACCGTCTTCAGATTCATTAAGACCCAACGAGCGAAAAATTGCGGGCTCCTCCCGCGGAGGGGAGAGCCGCGGAGCCGAGGTCGCTGCATTAAACGCGGACGACATAACGTTGGGCACGGAATTCTCATCAAGCAGACGGGGCCGTGCGCTGCGGGAGGCGCGGGTCGCCCTCCGCAAATCAGAACTAGTAGCGATTGCTGCGGAACTCATGATTGTAAGAAGAAAACTTGCGTTAGGAAACGGAGAAGAAAGACGCAGCAATCGTCAGCAGGTAGGAAAAGTGAAGTATTTTCACCAATTTCCGACTTAAGAGCGACACTCTGCGACACTTGGACTACGAAGCTGGAGGTGAACCGCCACTTCGCGATTCTGCTGAAATCTGTATAGGCAGCCCTGACTGGGAGTCCCGGTCAGGCCCCTATGACAGACTCCTAGGACCAACACTGGACTGCTGACTGATCTATAGGTTCGTGCTGTGACACACGCTGTGTCACAGGTAGGCTAGACTCCGAAACCGTCCGAGAACGTTCCGGGTATATCTAGCTTAGGGTTTATTTATCTTATGAGTTTATCCACACAGTTCGGGAGTTTCTGATATCTAGTGAACTAGGATATTCCAGTAGGTTATGGGCCCACCACGCTTCCGGCTACGACACCGACGACTACGAGGACTTTGCCGACGGCAGCTTCCGGCTGAAGCCGCGGGGTTCGCCTCCGTCGGCCAATCATGTTTCCGGGCCGCCCGTAGACGAGCAGAGGTCCTACGGTTGTGGGAAGCCGCCCTGGGGCTTTCCTGCCACGGTTGGGCCGTGGGGCATTCCTTTCCTCCTTTCCCTCGTTCTTTGCATCTCGATCATGGGGGTGGCAGCTGTGCCCGATGCTCAGTCGGCTGCGGGATTGCCTTCGCCTGGTGGTGATCTCGATTGGGAGACTCCGTCAATTTTCTCCACGAATGAATTTGTTGAATCCGTGATCCCGGCTCAGGGTTTCTTTGTGGCTGACAATGTGCCACCGCTTGAGCCGCCTGAGCCCCCTGACATCTTTCAGGATCTTGCTCAGGCAGATTTGAGCTTCGACATGGCCTTCTTCTACGGTGTGGCTCTACATGAGAGAGGTCCTTTCGGGAACCCTCCCTTCGGGTCCGACTTGCTTGAGACCACGGCTGGCTACTTTGGTGCTGTCGATTGACTTCTTGTTCACTCTGGATGCACACCAACATGGTGGTGTGCGGAACTCCGGTGACTTCAACAACTTTTATGGTTTATGCTTTTGCTTTTGACATCTACAAGTTACATTCTGGCTTGCTAGCTCGGTGCCTTTCATTTGTTTAGCGGGTGCACAATGCCCGTAGGTTTCTGCACCTGTGCTAGCTAGAGGGTTTCCAATTTGTGTTTCAGAATTGCACAGTTGGATTAGCAGTTAGGTCTGTCAACCTGGCTCCTGCCCTAACTTATCTTACATTATCTGACTCTCCTAGACAGTCACCACCCACAGTGCTGGGGTGGTGTGCTGAAATCTGTATAGGCAGCCCTGACTGGGAGTCCCGGTCAGGCCCCTATGACAGACTCCTAGGACCAACACTGGACTGCTGACTGATCTATAGGTTCGTGCTGTGACACACGCTGTGTCACAGGTAGGCTAGACTCCGAAACCGTCCGAGAACGTTCCGGGTATATCTAGCTTAGGGTTTATTTATCTTATGAGTTTATCCACACAGTTCGGGAGTTTCTGATATCTAGTGAACTAGGATATTCCAGTAGATTCTTCATTTGGCATGTGGCACGTGTGGGTGGACGGGGGTTACATACTTAAGTGCATAATTTCGGAAAATGTTATTATACGGCTTGATATTTTTGGAGAAGTTTGGAGAAGGTTTGGACAAACTCAAAAATATAAAATTTTGACATTTAGGGTTTAGGAGTAGTCGTGCGGGGCCATTTTGGTCACGGCAAACCGCAGGAAATCGTGTTTTGCACTTGGCATGCATGCGCGTCGCATGAATGTGTTGATAAAAGGTCACCGCCGAGTTTGGGGAGGTGCACCAAGTTAGTTGAAGGCACTTGAAAGTTGCATAGCCAAGATTTTAGGGTTTTAGGGTTGCTGGCGGGTGAAATATTGGCTGTGAGAGCAGGGGTTTCGCGTATGCGGGGTCCGCTATAAAGTGCATAATTTCGGAAAATGTTGTTATACGGCTTGATATTTTTGGAGAAGTTTGGAGAAGGTTTAGACAAACTCAAAAATATAAAATTTTGACATTTAGGGTTTTGGAGTAGTCGTGCGGGGCCATTTTGGGCACTGCAAACCGCAGGAAATCGTGTTTTGCACTTGGCATGCATGCGCGTCGCATGAATGTGTTGATAAAAGGTCACCGCCGAGTTTGGGGAGGTGCACCAAGTTAGTTGAAGGCACTTGAAAGTTGCATAGCCAAGATTTTAGGGTTTTAGGGTTGCTGGCGGGTGAAATATTGGCGGTGAGAGCAGGGGTTTCGCGTATGCGGGGTCCGCTAGAAAGTGCATAATTTCGGTAAATGTTGTTATACGGCTTGATATTTTTGGAGAAGTTTGGAGAAGGTTTAGACAAACTCAAAAATGTTATTTTTTGACATTTAGGGCTTTGGAGTAGTCGTGCGGGGCCATTTTGGGCACTGCAAACCGCAGGAAATCATGTTTTGCACTTGGCATGCATGCGCGTCACATCAAAATTGTGATGCCCCAAGTTTGTTCAAATGCTTGAGCATAAATATGCAAAAAATGTTATCATTATTGCATTGTGAATGCCAAATCCCATACTATATATTTGAATGCAAAAATTACAACAGTGATAACACGCGCTCATGCTCGGCAGCAGGCATCTTGTACACATCCCCTCTTTTAACTAGGCGCACATCGGTTGCACGCACGGCTTCACAAGAGATCAAGCACTTTTTACTTGTGTCTAGTATGTAGTCATCTCTCACATCGGCATCTTCCCATTCAAAGTACCTCCCCGAAACCACAAATTCTCCCGGGGCAAAATATTGCCCATAGTCATCTCGGCGCCCCCTAGGTCCAACCTCCGTCACGGCGGATAACGCCTTCACCAAGTAGTAGGCGTGTGTGCGGTCCGCCGGGTCTCGGTGGACCGCGATGATGCATCCGCGCCGCACCGCTACACTCACATCACTCGCATACTCCTCCACCAACTCCCGCACCCTTGCCGCGTCCGCACCCGTTGCGGGCGTCAATTCCACCTCCCTCCACAAATCCACATGCGAGCTCTCCAAACAGTTCTCGGACGTCGGCATGGACGACACACATTCTGCATAGCATGACACGCAATAGCATGTCCTGTCGCGCACCAGCAACTTCCCCTCCACGCCCGATCGCACCGAATGCAGTTGCAAAGTGCGCTCCAAAGATTTGTATGCGATGCGCGCCGTGTGATCAACCGCCGACAAACCTCCCGCCACCTCTTTCGTCGCGTCCTCGGGAACTAGATAAAAAAATCGTTGATTGAATGCGGCCCTCGACTTCGTGTAGCTGGTGTCCGCGCGTGTGCGCAACCTCTCCACACAAAAAGCATAGAGATCGGCCGCACACAAGATCTTCCCATACCATTTGTCACCCTCCGAAATTACCGCCACCGCCGCTGCATGCTTCACGTGTGCCCCCGCTCCGTCCTGCTCCCCTTTAGCATGCGCCGTCTCAAAGAAGTTCCGCTGACAAGGAATCCCCAGCGACCATTCCATTTTGCTGTTTCCCACGTCCGCGAATCCCGCCGCGCACTTGTTCTGCCCCGCACAACCATCCGCCCATTCGTGAATAAATATTGGCTTCGGAATCCCCCTTTTCTCAAAGTACTCCTTGATGATCACCTCTCGCATGTACTGAATGAATCTGTGATCATGCTTGCGGTCATCACTGATAAAGTACACATAGTCCTTTATCACAACCGGGTTCTCCGCCGTGGACTCTACCCCATCGACTTCCTTGCACGCGTGCCGCCATAATACACACACACCAACACAGTAGCCTGCTTCACCACCCAGTGCAAACTCTGAACTTCCCTCGGGATGTTCAACGAATGGTTCTCGGAGAAGTCGAAACACCACGCCGTATGCCCCAACGGCAAATCCGTGATACACGTCTTAAATTGACGGTGCTGGTGCAAGGCCATGAATGTATGGTAAGCATAGGGACGCAAAAACGGGCAGTCCCCGACGCCATTTAGCCTCCGCCACTTCCACGATTCCGACGCCGCGTCCTCGCACAGAAAGCGTCCATTGCACCGACAGTTTGGCGACTTCCCCGGTTCGTGCCCCAGCAACAGCGTTTGCAGCTTAGATATCAACGCCCCCAATTTCGTCTTCTTCTGCAAAAACTGCAACCTCCTAACCTCTTTCCCTTCGTCGTCGTACTTGCCCGTACTAAGAGTCTCATAGCACGACCACCTCACCTCCTCCGCATATTGCACCTCCTTCTCGCACACTTTAAAGTTCTTCAAACCTCCGCACTGTTTGCAGGTTTGCAACAGGCACTCTATGCGGTGCTTATCCCCTTCACGCGGGCACAACAGACTCTCCGCGAACGTGGAGGTAGACTTCCCCGCCTTCACGATGCCACACACTTGCCCCGTCGGCGCACCCACCGCGCTCTCCCTCTTTTCCTCCGCCGTCCGTGGCACTCGGGGGCAACACTTCTTATCCTTGCACGGGCACTTCTTGTGCACCGCCTCCCGTGCTTCGTCGAACCCTTTAAGCACCATGCGCATGTCCTCGTGATACCTACAACAACAAGAGATGTTGTCCCTTCTTGTCAACCGTACCACATTGTGCGGTTTGCAAACTCCCGCCTTCTCAAACGACCTTTGCCCCACCTTCACGCTTGGATATTTCGCCACAAATCTCCGGTACACCACTAGTTGCGAAGCCTCAAGCCAATGCTTGCTAACGTACTCACGGGGCGTCTTAAGCTTCCCCGTGTGTGGATCTCTTGCCAACACCACGTCCTTCTTACAAGGACTCACGCGCGTGTTGTCCGGGTGCAACCAAAAGTCGCGGATAAGTGCACAAGTGGCTTCCGCCATGCACACTGAACGACGCCCACGTCGCTTGGGGCGCGTCACACCCACGTGCAAGCTCCTTCGTGCACGCTCGGCATTGCCCACCCTCGCACCCGCCAGCATGTTTTTATGCCCCGTGATGCCCGCATATCCTACACGCTTATGCACGCCTAACATTGTTGTCGCTGCGGTTAACACTTGCCCCTCTTGCATGTTCTCGCCAAACACTGCGGCCGCCACTGCAAGCTTGTGCTCCTCGTTCAAGTTAGAATTCCTACTCGACAGCGCCCCAAAGACCGCAACCAGGTTTTCTAGAATGCAGTCCATAGCTTTGGTCTTCGCCATTTCTGTATCACCGAACAACGCTGCGCGACAGCGTTGCAGTACACCTACTGCCACTTCCTTTGGCAGCGTTTCAATGTACCCCCTCACCGCTGAAGCGATGCGGTTTGGGGACCTACTAAAAATCTCGCTCATCTTCCCTATCCAGTGGTTCCTGTTTCCTCGCTTCAGTGGCGTGTATTCCTGTGGTCTGTCAACTTCGTGACGTGTCAGCGACCGACGCAAACCATCTTCTTGCCCCTCTATCCCTCCTTTGGACACTTCGCGCGAAGTGTCCAGTTCGTCTGGAGAAGAACATTCCTCTTTGTCTGAGCTGTCAGGAATCTGACAATTGCGCAAGGGCGTGGAAGTCGCCTCAGCTCGTGCAGACGCCCAAATATCGCACACCGAATCCAACTTGGTAACCAAGTGTCGAAGCGTCGGCATAGCTTCTTGCGGTAGGGGCCACACTCCAAGAGGTATGGTGCGTGCGGAGTCGCCTACTTCTACTAGAAGAGGTAGCAAGTCCATAAGAATTGGCGGGATATCCCAGTCTGGTCCAGGATTGTAGCTCGCGTCTGAGCCGCACAAAGCTAAAAAGACGCTCATAGCTAGAATGACATGCATGATTCCACATAACTGCCCTAGTAGCCAACGTCGATCATCCCGAACCACGGTGAACTTCACGTGGCCTTCCACGATGTGCACCCCTGCTACAAAAAGGTATGCGCACTCCTCAACAGTCGTTCTCACGCATTTTGTCACAGATCATAATAGTTCATAATAGCTTCGGGCTCTTTACAAATAAAGTACAACCGCACCGTTGAAGCTTGTCGGATTGGGGCGCCGCTTCGTCCCACCCATATCGTTGTCGTTTCTACCACGCTAACCACATATCAAATATACATGAAATATATTCGTGCGAGGGCATGAGCTTCCTCGCACTTCCATCACCGGTCACATTCTTGAAGAATACGAACGCGTTTCACTTCGAAATGGCGTGAAGTGCTTCATGATGTGGCGCTTTGGAGTTCACCAAATCTGTCAGCGCTCCACATCATAATTTATATCGGTGGCATAATGTTGTGTGCATCGTGATGTGGCGCTTTGGAGTTCGATCAAGTTTTATCGACGGACTCCAAATCTGTCAGCGTTCCACATCATAATTTATATCCGTGACATAATGTGATGTGCATCTTGATGTGGCGCTTTGGAGTTCGATCAAGTTTTATCGACGGACTCCAAATCTGTCAGCGCTCCACATCATAATTTATATCCGTGACATAATGTTGTGTGCATCGTGATGTGGCGCTTTGGAGTTCGATCAAGTTTTATCGACGGACTCCAAATCTGTCAGCGCTCCACATCATAATTTATATCGGTGGCATAATGTTGTGTGCATCGTGATGTGGCGCTTTGGAGTTCGATCAAGTTTTATCGACGGACTCCAAATCTGTCAGCGTTCCACATCATAATTTATATCCGTGACATAATGTTATGTGCATCTTGATGTGGCGCTTTGGAGTTCGATCAAGTTTTATCGACGGACTCCAAATCTGTCAGCGCTCCACATCATAATTTATATCCGTGACATAATGTTGTGTGCATCGTGATGTGGCGCTTTGGAGTTCGATCAACTCGAAATCTGTTAGGGTTCCACAGCGAAATATTTTTGCGTGGGATATTTGTATGTGCATGGTGATGTGGCGCTTTGGAGTTCTGGACGGACTTGAAGGCCCAAGACTCCGCCTTTACTGAATTGACTTATGCTCCTGAAACCTAAGAGTAAGTAGCACGTTAACACCTTGCCCCAGAAACATGGGGGCGAACCGTGGAAAACAGGCTGTTGTGAAAGCTATTGCGAAGAAGAAAGAAGAGAATGTAGTGAAATGTGTGGTCCGCGATTGTGCGGTCCCGAGAACTATTGTACCGAAGATCCAATGCAAGACGTGCCAGGGCTACTTTCATTTCGCGTGTTCTAGCAATGAGGAGGTTGGAGTAATATGCAAGCAGTGTGGTCCTCGGCCGGGGAAGTGCGTTTATTGCAAGAAAAGCGCGAGCATCATGACTTGTGGTGTTTGTGGAGGTGGTTTCCATCCTTCATGTCAGCGAAAATTCGGGACTGGCGATTGTGGTTTGCTCACAAATCAAAAGAACTGTGGGCGCAAGGAGTGCGAGCAGCGATCAGAGTGTACTGCTAGTGAAGTGGCGGAAGATGCCACCGAGGCCACCGTTAAAACGCTGGCCTCAATTGACGCTCCCCGCGCGTTGGTGGGCTTGGCCAAGGAAGCGCAGAGTTCTCGAAGAAAGTCCTTGGACTGGCCTACTAGCGCGCTGAAGACCGGCGACGCTGGTGAGCACATTTTTCAAAGTGGTCCAATAATATAACGTTGTAATGAGTTTTTAGTTCTATTTATGTTTCTCGTCCTACTTGTGTAAACGTGCTTGGTTTTGGTGTTCTATGAATTAGGTGGGCTCGCCACGGCTCCGCCCTCACCCCCACCGCCAGCACCAGATGAGTCCTGCTTCATATGCGAGAAGGACGATGCACGTGGTGTCCACAGGTGCTCGCACTGCAAGGCTAGCTACCATAACGTGTGCATGGTAGCCAAAGGCATTGAAGAGGTGAACAATTGTGGTAGGCCGGAGTGCATGGCGAAGCGCACGGTCTACCCAACCTCCCAAGCCGAGAGAGACGCTGTGAACCTCGCAAAACATGGTGCCATGCTGCTGGAAGGCGCGCTCGAGAACAGTTTGCCGTTGCTTGCGGTGCCGTCGGCGCGGCCCCCGCCCCTTGTTCAAGCGGCCACACCCGAGGGCGTTCGGGTGGGTGTAGAGGGGCCGTCGGGAGGGGCGGAGCAACCCGCGCATGCTCCCGCCCCCACCAGCACGGAGGTGCCCGCACCCGACACCGCAGGGCTGGTAGTGAACGCGCCGTCGGGAGGGACGGCTCAACCCGCGGATGCTCCCGCCCCCACGAGCACGGAGGTGCCCGCACCCAAGACCGCGGGGGTGGTACCGGACGCGCCGTCGGGATCGGCGGAGCAACCCGCGGACACTCCGGCACCTGCCTTGTCCATGCTCTCGGAGTTCTCGGCATCGGCTCCCCCACCCCTTGAAGCGGCCACACCCGAGGGCGTTCGCGGGGGTGGAGAGGAGCCGTCGGGAGGGACGGAGCAACCCGCGCATGCTCCCGCCCCCACCAGCACGGAGGTGCCCGCACCCGACACCGCAGGGCTGGTAGTGAACGCGCCGTCGGGAGGGACGGCTCAACCCGCGGATGCTCCCGCCCCCACGAGCACGGAGGTGCCCGCACCCAAGACCGCGGGGGTGGTACCGGACGCGCCGTCGGGATCGGCGGAGCAACCCGCGGGGGGTGTAGAGGAGCCGTCGGGAGCGGCGGCTCAACCCGCGGATGCTCCCGCCCCCACGAGCACGGAGGTGCCCGCACCCGAGACCGCGGGGGTGGTACCGGACGCGCCGTTGGGATCGGCGGAGCAACCCACGAACACTCCCGCACAGGCATTGCCCGTAGGTGGCCATCAGCGGAAGCCTCGGTGGGAGGACCTGGATCTGCCGCAACGTGTTCACTCGTACAACAAGTACATTAACTTTAGGCCGCGGTATGTGTATGGCGACGGCTTTGGTGGGAAGGAGGGATACGCCGAGAAATCGAACGGGAAATTCTCGTACGGCGGAGTGGTGTTTCACCAGGGTCACTCGGGGGGGTATGTGGTAGGCTCAATCCTGCACATAAAGAATAAAGGGTGGTTTGTCCATTGCGGGGGGCCAATCGATGGGCCGAACGCCGACCCGGAGATGTTTCACACCTTCCGCATGAACAAGCTGAACGTGGGCGTAACGGACAAAGCCCGAGGGGAGGCTTACTTCCGTGACAACGAGCAGATCGACAAAGTGTTCCAGGTCCTCCGGAAGTTCGTGCCTCAACAGATTGCCGTGGAAAAAACGAAGGGCTTCCAGGAGGGCGTGTCCGTCACGGCCCCGTTGAGGCAGGTCAATACGGCGGACCGGGTGGAGTTAGGACCCAGCGTTACCCGTGACGACTACCTCTTCGTCGACAAGGACGCGGCATCCGTTGCCCCTAGCCGTGGGGGCGCGGGTTCCGAGGGGGATACGGTCACGGAGGATGCTGCACCGCCTGAGACAATTGCGTCTCAGGCGGTGAAAGGAAGGAAGCGCATGAGGTCGGATTTGGCTGACGGCCACACCTTGCAGAAGCGGGTTGCCGCGCCTGCGCACCTGGCCGTTCCACACCGAAGGGGGAGCCAAGCACCGAGCGACGTGTCGGGTAGGGCACTTGATGCTGGCACGGGGAAAGGCACGGGGAAAGCTGGAGGTGGTCGTTCTCGAGGCCGGAGGTCAAGTGTCGGCAGTGGGGTGCTGTCACTATCACAGGCGGCGCAGGTGTATGTAGAGGAAGGAAGAAGTGGACCTGTGCAGGTGGGCGTGACGAGTGAACAGCTGGAGGAGCTGTTGAGGAAGCAGGGAGAGGAGTTTGGTCGGAGCTTGGAAGCGTTGGAGCAGAGACAGCAGAGCGCACTGGACCGGCGCTTAGAGCTGGAGCGCGCTAGTTTGGAGACGCTCCTGCCGCAAGTGCCGGCCTCCGAGGAACCGCGTCCGGCACCTGTGGCGTCGGCGACGCCCACGGCGGAGCAAGGGACGGAGGGTGAGATCTCAGGTCTGGAAGCAGTTCGTCAGGGCGTCCCGCAGGCCCAGCAGCAGGAGGAACTCCTCCTGGCCCAGCACCTGCAGCAACTCCCACAGTCACAGGCTCAGGTTCATCAGGTGCTGCAGCCCCAGCAGTTTCAGCAGGTGCTGCCGCCTCAGCAGCTTCAACAGCCGCAGCAGCCCTTGCAGCTGCAGCAACTCCCGCAGCCCCCGTCTCAGCTTCAACAGGTGCTGCCGCCTCAGCAGCTTCAACAACCGCAGCAGCCCTTGCAGCTGCAGCAACTCCCGCAGCCCCAGTCTCAGCTTCAACAGGTGCTGCCGCCCCAGCAGCTGCAACAGCCGCAGCAGCCCCTGCAGCTGCAGCAACTCTCGCAGCCCCAGTCTCAGCTTCAACAGGTGCAGCTACCCCAGCAGCTTCAACAGATGCAGCAGCTCCAGCAGCTTCAACCGTTGCTGCAGCCCCAACAGCTTCAACCGGTGCAGCAGCCTCAGCAGCTTCAACAGCTGCAAGAACTCCAGCAGCTTCAACAGCTGCAACAACTTCAGCAGCTCCAGCAGCTCTCGCAGCTTCAGCAATCCTACCAGCTGCAACCACAATTGCTCGCGCAACCCCAGCTATTCGCGCAACCCCAGCTATTCGCGCAACCGCCGCAGCTGCTCGCGCAACCCCAGCTGCTCGCGCAACCGCAGGTGCTCGCCCAACCACAGCAGCTCGCCCAACCAGCACAGCAGCTTTTCACCCTGACCGCGGATCAATTGCAGGACCTTGCTCGTGGGGCTTCACGCTCACGTGTTTCCTTGGAAGAGCTGTTCGACAGGCGCTAGCTTAGAAATCGTTTGCCTAACTAAAAGTGCTATTTGAGCTGTCCCGAGAGCCGCATCTTGGTGCTTCGTGCTACAATAAGCTGCAATTTTTGCATAACTCTAATAACCTGACACTACGGTAATTATGTCACTTGCAAGTATTCATACATTAGATTGTGTATGAACATTGGAATATAAGCATGGAAATGCACTTGCATATTGAATTGCTCTTTATTTTCAAAACATCGGCCGTGTGCATGACACGGCAACCATCCTGATATTTGCAGTGAACAAATTGGTCCCGCGCGGCTCCTGCAAAACCCAAAATATCAAAATATTGCATTATTTTGTTTCTACGAACCTTCTCCGATGTTCTCCAAAAATATTAAATCATACAATATAATTTCCCGCTTGTTATTGGCCTTGTAGCGACACATTCATATGCCGCGCATGCATGCCAAGTGCAAAATTCGATTTCCTGCCGTTTGCAGTGACCAAAATGGCCCCGCACGACTACTCCAAAACCCTAAACGTCAAAATTCATATTTTTGAGTTTGTCCAAACCTTCTCCAAACTTCTCCAAAAATATCAAACCGTGTAATATCATCATTTCCCGAAATTGTGCACTTTATAGCGGACCCCGCACACGCCGAACCCCCTCTCACAACTAATATTTCACCCACACCACCCCGCCAGCAACCCTAAAACCCTAGAATATTGGACATGCAACCTTTTACTGCCTTCTACTATCATGTTGCACCTTCCCAAACCTTGTAATGGCCTTTTATAAACTTATTAATGTGTCGCGCAAGCATTCCATGTGCACAACTTGATTCCCTGGTATTTGCAGTAAACGAAATGGCCCCGCACGGCTACTCCAAAACCCGAAATGTCAAAATTTTACATTTTTGAGTTTGTCCAAACCTTCTCCAAACTTCTCCAACCTTCTAACACTTCTAAATGTCATTTTTTCGAAAATTCGTCAAATTATGCATAAACGTACCACCCACACGTGCCACATGCCATTTCCGCGATCCGAGGAGTGAGATCGGACGATCCGTCTCCTGAATGACGGTCATCACTGATGACGGAAGGAAAGTCGGCGATCAACAGTTCCGAGTTCGCTGTTCGGGTCTTGCGTCTTCGCCGTTCGGGACACGGACATCCGATCGGCATCGCGATCGGGAGTTCCGTTCCGAACTTCCGATTCCCCGGCATCGGCATCCCCGCATCACAAGCGAAGGATCAACCCCCCGCCCCCCCTCAGCCTGTAGCGGAGCTGTAGCTGGTCGTGGTCTAGGTCTTCCCCGCGCCGGTCCCGGTGACATGACACATCATCTTACATCTTCGATCTTCACTTTTATACTACGCCAGTCGATCTAAAGATCTGCACTAGGCCTGCGACCGAATATTTGACGTCATTTTGCGATCGGACGGCATAATACATAAATAATAATAAAGCATTTACGCTAGCAAAGTCACGGGGAAGCCGATTTCCCCCCCACTGTATGGGGGCCTGCTTCTCCTAGTATCACCCCTTGCTGCGTGTGTCACTGGTCGTGTGTCACCGTCTGACACCGACTTGCTAGAAAGCTCACTGCCGTAATCTTTCTATCAGTTTTGTTATCACCGGCGGTTTCCCCACCACTGCTTTCTGAGTCCCTGTTGCAGTGAAACTATTATATATATCCACAGAAATATATACCTATTTTCACCTGTTTCATCAGGTTATCGGTCCCACTTCACGTGAGTGGTGATTCCGGTTGATTCAACTCGCTTCGGTTATTCCGATTCTAACTCCGTCTAACTCCGTCAGTTTTTACCGTCAACATCGCAGCATAATTACTCTGCGAACCGTACAAGCGGCATTTTTCCCGTCTCCGTTCCCTTTGCCGCTTCCGTCAACCGTGGTTCACCTACCGACTGTGACTGGTATTCCACGCACCGTTTCCGTCAGCTGTTGACATCGCAGCTATCGCAGCTTGATCTGCACCGTAAAAAGCGGCAAGTCCCTTTCCGTCTCCGTTCTTTTTGCCGCTTCCGTCTTTCGTGGCTTGCCTACCGACTGTGACTGGTATCCCGCGCACCGTCTCCGTCAGCTTTCGTGCATTTTGGTGCACTCCGTCATTTTTTTATAAGAATCCTTCTTGTCAGGGTCATGACCGATGACATATGTGTCATACATGTCATACGTGTCATACCTGTCAGACATGTCATACCATACAGGATCATGACCGATGACATATGTGTCATACATGTCATACGTGTCATACCTGTCAGACATGTCATACCATGTCATGTCGTGTCATGTCGAGTCGTGTCATATATTATTATGACATTCGTCAGTACGGTCGACTATGACTGTACATGTCGCCAGATGATAAGTCACATCATCTGTCATTATTCAAGGAAAGACTTGAATGACCCTGTCATCGAGAGTTCGTACGTCGAACTCGAAGATGGCAAACCGGCAAGATACATCTTGAAGTAACAAACAAGAACCATCTTGGCTTTTAGCATGTGCGGAACACGCATGCGCAGTATGAACGAACTATTCGTTACCACAATACTGGTTGTTCAACCAACGTCTCGGGTTCACAACCCAATGGCGGTACCATCTATGCGATGGGAGACGTATGGTATAGATTCAGCAGTATCTTCTCACAGAAGTTCTGCAACTCATCCCGCTATTATCTGACGCTTGTGTTTGCCGTTCCACAGCACAGCGCATACTTGTATTTTTGTATGATATATTGAGGGCTTACTTATCTAGCCCTAACAGAATGGTATTCTAATTTAGCTCGTCAAGGCACGAACAGTACGAGAACTCAATTGTGTGCAACGCATAGATATCATTAATTTGTGTTGACAGGTTGCGGAGCATATAAGGCGACGCACTCGCATAAATCGAATATTCGATATATCCGCTGCAATAGCGAAGATAGCGTGCGAGAAAATTGTCGCGTTCGCAGAAGCGCACTCGCAGAAACAGCTGATCGCATATACTACACGATAAGGTGTGCATATGGCATACATCCGCGCAGCAATGAGATGTACTCGCATAAATGGTTCGCAGATGTACACATGTTCGCAGATGCGACGCGGAAGCATAATCATCGGCGGAATCGTTTCCGCGCGGAAGGTCATCAGCGCAGCATTACAATTTTCGTGATTGCACCAAATTGCTTTTTGTACGGCTTCATACATGTTGACGCGCGATAGACTAATTTGCAGTTGGCAGCATGCGCGATGGTCGCATGTTTTCGCAGAAGTGGATCGCAGCTTACAGCATGCATGTCAATTACATGCGCGCGCTTGTATGAATCACACTCGAAAAATTGTTCAGAATGATATATGGCATAGTAGTCATCGACGGAATTTTGATCCGTACACAATTCAGCGCTCGTATCATGCGCTGATAAATGGCGACGACGATACATGCTTTTCATCAGCAGCGCGCCCTTTTGCATAAGTTATTTGCAGCGTGCTATGAAAGATTTCAATTTGCGATGATGATGATGTTGAGATGTTGTTAAGATCAACTGCACAATACATACTTACATCAAAATACTCTGCACAACAACTAATACTTGCAGGCATATTTTGGACGCATGCATGATTGACATCTGATATTATACTGCAGCACACACCACATATTGATGACTGCACAAATATTCAAGTTGTCGGCATTTCATGCTTATCTCAATATAGTGTGCAAGATGTTTATTTAAACACACACTAACATGCAGCACACATTACATGTCCATTACCCTTTCTTGGGTACACATCGATGTACCCAAGGTCACCTACGCACACACGTGATGTGGGTGCTCGATACAGATCCGGTGACCATATTACTAAAATATGTTGTCCATAAGACCTCCCTTGAGGTACCCAAACACTCACTTTAGGCATTTTGGGTGATTATCATGGTTAGGTGGAGCCTTTCGGGACGCCCTTTTTCAGATTTATTGTGTTTTTCGAGAGGCCAAAATCTTGGGTACATCGCTTGGGTACATCGACTTTGCTGACCTGTATGGACCCTGCGATGGCCGATCTCGACCAAACTACCGTGTTTTATAGTTTAAGTATACATCGAAGTCGATATATTATGAATGGTAGACACCGCAACTTTCAAATGTATTGCCTACTCTCATGTGAGCGTATGCCTATATCAGGATCGCATGTCATAAATATTGATGCTCGCAGTGATTTTCATAGGGTTTCTTATTACACGTCATTCGAGATATACCCGAGTGCACAGGGTGTGTATCTTCGTGCTTTTGCAACCTTTTTAAATACGTTCGATCGAATTATTTGCATGTATTACGCCACGAGCAAGGTAAACCCGCGAGCAAGGCGCCCACTTCTTTTGCGAGCTGTCGACTGTGGCATGGCGTGAAACCCGCGAGGTCAATATGAACTTCGGATAGACGGGCAGGGCAGGGACGAAATGGGGGGGGTCGCTCCTGCCAAAACTGGTCAAAGGTATCGGTAGTATGCCTAGAATATAATAAAATATGTACTTCAGACGCGAAGGAGACTGCCAAATGCACTTTGAAAACAGCTTGGAAACGAAGAGGGGAAACTGTTTAAAAAACAAATGTTTTTTTGTTGAAAAGTTGGCACTTAGGGCGTATTGTGGCGCTTATAGCGACATATTGGCCAATCCTCGAGACCCATGTCGCATACTGTATCAGCGGGTTGACCACCGAGTCGGGGTCCATATATGTCGTTCCCAGCCCAAATGCGAATATTCTCATCCCTTAAATATGAAGAAAAGCTTGGGTACATATCGATGTACCCAAGAGCCTTGGGTACATCGTTGTGTACCGGGGGGTAATGGACATACATGCAGCATCTAAGTATATACACATTCTATACTGAATGACTGCCACACTGTAAGTTGTGCATGCATCATCATAACAGATGTTATATATTATCCAGCTTGATCACGGTAGCAGCTGGAATAGATGGCATCAAATCACAATACATTAGACGTGCACAAAAGCATACTTGCAGTGCATGCTAACTATATTCGAACCCATATAGTATAAGGTGCCTGTTCAGAGATCTTAACACAGTAATTAGCTCGATATGACCCGGTGGAGTCGAGATACTCCTCGGACCACATATCGTTCTACTGTGGATCACTGAAAGGATTGCTCACCGGAACTGTATGTGAAATATACCAGCAACTCATTTTGTAAATGAGATTATCTTGGAATTACAATAACCTCTAAACTAATATATCATGCTAGATCTATTCAGTGCATGGTATACTGATTATCCTGCATGATAGGTTGTCTGGAAATATTGTAATGTCCAGAACTTATCTTCCTGTAAAGTGTGTAAAAGTGAACACACACACAAAAAGTACTAATCAATAAGTACTACATATGCACACACACTGCATTATTGTATGTATTGATATTCACTGATTCGTAGTGAATTGACCAACTTTAATATCTATCATGAATATGATAATGTAGATAACACTTCACAAACACATGTGCGTGTGAAGTGTCAGTGATGGCGATAGATATGGGAACAGATAATCCAACATGCTGAAGGGCTGGATGGAGTTATCTCCAGACCCGAAGGCAATATATTGTGCCCATGCAACAGCTGGTAACTGTTGGGCGCAGTCCATTCGTCATTCCACATATCATCGCTGGAGCAACAACAACAAGTACATTGCATAATGACAATTGATACAGATTTGATCAGTTCAAAATGCATGTAACTCTTTCAGAGCAGTAACTATATTGACATCTGATAGAAGTTGTTGAGGACAAACACACACATACAAATGTGTTGTGTCAAACTGCTTTGATTATATCAAGCAATGTCCTGATATGTTTAAAATAAGAGATATCATTTTGATAAATCTTAGAGCACAGACCTATGCTCAAAACATATCATAGATTGATAAATATCACTAAAGTGGATAATCCGCTTAAGTTGATGACTCTATATATATCATCAGAAAGTACATTTACTGCCATGGGTTTAAATCAGTAAAACCCAGAAATGTGATCAACCTCAGATGTTGATATACAGCATAATTCACTTTTATGCCATGAAATTTATCATGTGCAAAGGTAAAGTGATTTGCAGTGCTTCTGTACTTTACATTCCACACACACACAGATATGTATATATATACATAGCCAAAAACGGCCAAAATGGGTAAAATCCGTTTGCGATAGATTTGAAAATGGAAAATCGGACCCTATTTTATTTGATAATATGATTTTATACCTATTGAGGTATGAGAAAATCATAATGACACATGTCATATCTCGTGTAACACCCTAGATAATAGGTGTGGAATATGTGGGGGTTACATATTGGCTGTAACACTAAATCGGTCAAAATGCTGTACGTGAAATACATTTTGAAAATTTCGGATTGATTTTTTTTGCTAAAATGAATATTTAGCTATCAAATAACAATCCCTGATTTATGCAGCATGTGTAACACCCTGTAACACCCTAAAATTGAATGTGTGTGTCAGGGGTGTAACATACCTCCTGAAAACCACTTAACATTCAGTATGGTATTAAATGCAGTTTTGCTTTAAAATAGTTGCAAAATATTTATACTGCTTTATTTTTACCTATTTTAGGGTTACTGATACCATGTAACACCCTAATCACATTATTGGGTATATAGGCCACTGTAACCTAACATGCCCTAAAATGCCACTATATATTCGATAAACTTCGTGTTTGGCATTAATATATCATGATGTATTCGACGCAGACATGATTATATATCGGGCAACAACCCTAAAACTGTAACAGATGCTTCCTATATGGAATGCATGCTATTTATGAGGTACAGGCAATTGACAACTGCCTTATATCACACACTTCCTTGAGAGGGGAAGAAGGTGGATATATATATATATACCTACCTCATTATTATGTACTACATGTATGTAAACATACAGATATACCATATATAACATATAAATCACACACACTCATTTAGTCGATTAGCTGACGGGTATTTTGTGTTGTGTTTTGTTTTTAGATGGTTGCAATCGAAGAGGAAGAGCCAGAGATTCCTAATATCGATCCAGATCCATCGACATGGTTTTTCGACATTCTTGGTTCATATGATGCATTCAGCCGGTTTAAAGTCCCGAAATGGATCGCTGGTTATGCCGACACACAAACCAGATATGACCAGATAGGCTACTATGACAACATCAGTCGTATGAAGCCAGATATGAGCCGATTTAGGGATCCAGCTAATGAGCCTAAGGAACCAGAAAACGAGTTCACAGAAGATAATCCTCCGATGGTTTTTACAGATCCAGATTCAGATTCAGTCCCAGCACCAGCTCCACCTAGTTTGGTCCCAAAGGTGAAAATGACACCACCTAGGGAATTCAAATCAGGACAGGACGCAGAAGTCTGGTTGGACACGGTGGACAGATATTTCCAGTTCACCTATCCTGGAGTCAAGGACAAGGATTTGATTACAGTGTTTCTGACTCTTATTCAGAACAACGACAGACGCTATTTTCAGGTCTTGGCACAACAGCCACATGCCACCTATGAAATGGTCAGACAGACATTCCTCAAACAATTTGGTAATCCTCACAAGAGATCAGTAGCCAAGAAACACCTTATGGCACTGACTCAAGGAACCCAAACCTTTGCAGATTATTTGCGCACATTCACATCACTGGCTTCTCTAGCAGCAGTTGATTTGAATGATGTGCTAATAAAGGACAGATTCGTCACCAGTATGGATCCAGATCTCCGCAGACAGTTCCAACTCAGATTCCTGACAGAAGAGCAAAGGAACAATCTGTCGTGGCAAGAAACCACACAGATACTGCTTGATTTGAATTATGTCATTCATTCAAAGCAGTCAAAACCCTTCACTATCGGGGTCAGAAGGAGCAGCCGTCAGGAGGTCCAGCCAAGAAGGACAAGGACAAAGGACGTGGCCAGAAGCCATATGACAGATCCAACAGAAATCGGAATCAGAATCAGAGTGGCAGCCAGAACTCCAATCAGAATCGGAACAAGGGAAAAGGTGGAAAAGGTAAGGGCAAAGGAAAAGGAAAATCACAGAATCCTCAGACTTGCAATCGTTTTGGTCGTGTAGGTCACATCGAAAAGGATTGTTATTCCACCAAGACCCCAGATGGAAAGGAGATCAAGGGTAAGCCACCAGCTCAGAGTCCTTTCCAGAATCGGAGACAGCAGCAGCAGAATCAGGGTGCTAAGGATGGGTCCGGCAAACTCATCAATACGATCAACACCTTGGTTAAGGAACTGAAGAGTCAGCACAGCATCAATGCAGCAGTTGCAACTCCAGCTCCAGTTCCAGCTTCAGCTCCAGCTCCTCAGGGAAACTCTCAGGGTACTGCACAGGTACCGGTGTTGAGAGCACCCCGAGGGTAGATCAGCCTGAAGATGCCACTGAAGCAAGTGGCCGGGTTGAGAGTATCTCAGAAGAAGTCCTTTCCAGTCTGACATTGCAGTTTCAGCAGATGGACACTCCCTCAGAGCACATCGCACAGATGCAGTCTCAAACAGCACAGCTGAAATCACAGAAGAAGCTGTTGTTGTACAAAGGGAAAGTATATGGACAGAGTACTCACATTTTGGTAGATCCAGGAGCCACATCGTCTTTCATTGACAGACAGTTCGCTGCTCAGCTTGGTATAGCACCCACAGACTCTTCATCGTTTTCAGTGGGATTGGCTGGAGGAAGCCAACTACCATGCACATCCTATCTTCCCAAAGCTACATTTACGCTGGGCAAGTATAAGGATACAGAAGATTTCTACATCATTGACATGAAACCATTCACTGTCATTCTGGGTCAAGATTGGTTGGAGAGGAGAAATCCCCACATTGACTTTCAGACCAAAAATCTGACGATCACTAGGAAGCATTCATCAGGCTCCAGTATTCGCACAGTATTGTCCAGAGTTGAACAGACTCCAGACTCAGATGACCTTCCTGAAATGGAATTGGTCAGCGCCACCACCACCATGAGAAAGCACCTTCGTCGTATTCGATCCAGTGGTTCGGCTGAAGAAGCCGTAGCTTATCTCTTCTTTCTCTCAGAGGTCGACGGTGAACTGGTCTTCACAGCATCAGACTCGGACACCACTATGGAAGACCCAGAGGTCACAGCAGCACGTGATCAGATGAGAGAAGACTTTTCAGACATATTCCAGGAGGATCTTCCAGCTGGTCATAGGCCAGAACGGTTTGAAGGTGGTTATCATCGAATCAACATTGAACCTGGGCACAAACCACCATCTCAGCCAGTACGTACCATCCCAGTACCCATGATAGAAGAACTCAAACGACAGATCATCAAATATGTCGACTTGGGTATCCTTCGTCCGTCATCATCTCCATATGGATGTCCTATCATTTTCGCTCCTAAGCCAGGTGGGAAGTGGAGGATGTGCTGTGATTATCGAGCCCTTAATAATAACATCACAATTAAGGACACGTATCCATTGCCACCTCACGACACCCTTCTTGAACAGCTAAAAGGCGCACGATGGTTTAGCAGATTTGACTTCAATTAGTTTTTCCATCAGATCCCTATATATACATCCAGATGGCATTCACAAAACAGCTATTCGCACCAGATACGGTTCCTATGAGTGGACAGTCATGCCTTTCGGATTGACCAATGCTCCTGCAACAGCTCTACGTGTAGGAAATCGGGCATTCTTCGACTTCATCGATCGGTTCCTTGTCATTTTCATGGACGATACCATCGTATACAGTCCGGATTTTGACAGCCACGAGAGTCATGTCCGACAGTTTCTCCAGCGTTGCAGAGAACACCAGTTCTTCATCAGGCCTTCCAAGGTGGAGTTGTTCGTCAGATCCATAGACTTCATCGGACATCACATCTCTGAAGCAGGCTTGTCCATCATCGAAGACAGAATCCGAGCAGTTATGGCAATTCAGCCTCCAGTGTCTTATGGTCCTACCGTTGGAAAACAGCCTCTACGCCGTATGGCTAAAGACGGCAAGTCATCCCTTCGGTCATTATTGGGCATGGTCGGTCAATTCAGGAGATTCATACCAAAGTTCTCCAAAGTTGCCGAGCCGCTCAATCGTCTCCTTAAAGATAATGCAGAGTTTGTCTGGGAATCTGAGCAGCAGCAGGCATTTGATAACCTCAAAAGTGCCATCTGTAACGCTCCAGTACTACAGCTTCCAGATCAGAAACTGCCATCTATTATGGAGGTCGATGGATCAGGCACACACGTTGGTCAAGTGATACTCCAGGATCAAGGAAAAGGTATGAAGCCATGTGGCTATCACAGCGTCACTCTATCCGATACACAGAGACGTTGGCCTATTCCTGAGATCGAGCTATTTGCCATTGTGGAGGGCTTCCGATTCTTTCGCCACATCTTGTTGGGAGCTCCTGAGACCATTGTACGCTCAGATCATCAGCCACTGGTTTATTTCCAGACCAAATCCACACTGAGCCCCAAACAGGCACGGTGGTTGGATGAGCTCTCCGAGTACAACTTTCGTATAGAGCATATTGCTGGCGATAAGAATAAGGTCGCAGATGCACTCACTCGTATCTCTGCACTTTTTGAACTCACTGATTGTCTTCAGCACATGGACATCAGCGAGGTCATGCCATCTGCAGATCCTACATTTATTGCTCTTATATCTTCTTCATCAGCTCATCAGCTACACGACATCATTATATCCGAATATGATCGTGATACATTTGCACAGACTATTTTGGCTAAACTGACATCATCGACTTCATCACAGTCAGTCAGCAGCTACAGCTTCGAGCTCATTCAGGGGTTGATCTATCGTAAGACCATATATGGCAGACAGCTGTACATTCCACCAACAGCTAAAGTCCCCACAGATGACGGTGAGATCACACAGCTTCGCCACATTCTCCTTCATGAGTGCCACTCAGCCACTATTTCTGGTCATGTAGGCAAAAATCGCATGCTTCATCTTCTGCGTAGCCGGTATTATTGGCCAGGAATGACAACGGCAGCCATCAAGTACATTCGGGAGTGCCCCGTTTGTCAGCGCCAGAAAACGAGGCGACACAAGCCTTATGGTCAGGCACATATACGATATTCCGTGCCTAAGACAAAATGGCTAGATGTATCTCTTGATTGGATCACTGACCTGCCTATCACCACTAATGGGCACGACAGTATATTTGTGGTGATGTGCCAATTTTCTCATCGATGTCATCTCATTCCCTTCAGCATGACCTGGACAGCTCAGCATACTGCTTCTATCTATATGCAGCATATCTTCAAGCTCCATGGTCTTCCGAGGAACATCATCTCAGATCGAGACCCCAGATTCACCTCTACATTCTGGCAGACACTGTGGAAATCTACTGGTACAAGATTGTCTATGACGTCCTCACACCATCCACAGTCGAATGCTGCCAATGAGAGGAGTCATGCCTTCATCGAGGATATCCTCAGGTACTTTTCAAATTGTTGATTCATGATTCGATTTCACCATCCTCTGATTTATAAACTGATTAGGTGGTATTTTTTCATCCACAGGTGTTGTTGCAATGATACTTCAGCCAATTCGTGGGAGGACAAGTTGCCTCTGGTGGAGTTTGCAATTAACAACACAGTTTCTGCATCAACTGGTTATTCACCGTTTTATCTCGACTCGATGGCGCAACCACTTTCGCCTCATGATCTGGTAATCACTATTCCGCCAGAAGCTCCTGTTCCAATACAAAGAGCTATTCGAGATCATTTTGACCAGTACTCGGCTGTACATGCCAACGCGGTAGACAACATTTTCCGAGCAGCAGAAATTAGCCAAGCCAGATTCAATAAGACTCACATGCCTCGACAGTTTGCAGTTGGGCAGAAAGTTCTTTTACGGACCGAGTTTATTCAATGGACTGGTTTGACAGAGGCAGGCAGACACTTTAAGCAGCCATATATTGGGCCGTTCACCATTTCCAAAGTGCTTAGCCATGGCCGTGCATACGAGTTAGATTTCGGAAACCTCGATATCCGTATTCATCCGGTACAGCCTGTTTCCAGATTAGAGCTGTACAATGACTCGATCCAAGCACCTTTGCCTCTGCCACAGATGATCACCGAAGAAGGGCAACCACTGTTTGAGATATCACATATACTCTCGGATAAGTTTACTAGAGGTGTCAAATACTATTTAGTGCGATATGCAGGCTACGGCCCTGAGCATGACACCTGGGTCAAAGCCACAGAGCTGACCAATGCAGCAGACATAATAGCTGCCTATGAAGGCTAAACATTATATTAAGCCTCATGCCCTTACTTCTTGTAATATATACTAATACATGTCGATCATCTATATACCTTGCTCTTAATGTTTTATCATTATGTTGCATAGAAGCAGGAAATTGATCCTTCCTTGCTAAAGGTGTAGTGAGCCTTGTACAAATCATACCCTTGCACAGATACGCACATGCGAGATATCATATATGTGGATAAATAAAAACTGCTAAATGCTACCTTTGCCAAAGCCGTGGTTTGTCATCGGATTCTTGGCCAGTCATCCGAAGCTACCGGAGATATCGACTGAGGTAGACGGAGTTGTGATCCTAAGTTGTGCTTGACAAACATATATAACTAAATAAATTTCACATTAGTACGTGGCGAATCCATTCTCACTCATCGCGATAGATGTGCGTCAAAGCGTGCGTACTGGACCATATTAGAGTGAGCAGACCGGGTAAGGATTATAAGTCCAATCCCGTTAAGCAGGGCCACTCTCTTTGCAATAAAACAAGCCCCCGGTGAAATAACTCCGGAAACAAACACGGGCTCCCCGTTGCCGCCTATGATCCTCCAAAGTAGCTTAAGGAGGGGAGGAAGGGTTGGGTGCATTATATCAGGCCGAGAATCGTTCGATTATAAATCGTTAAATCGTGGGATCATCGTTCGCAAAGCGACGACGGCTAGCGCAATTAATCCGTAACGTACACTTCGGATGCTTTGAATCGTCACTCTGACGCACGATACGTGTGGATCAATCAGTAATCCAGCGTCAATCTGTATCACGAAACGCAATTCATTGAACCTTGAAACGTCACTCTGAAATACGATACGAACTTCAAAGGGGGCTACATCCTAAGAACTGTAAGGTGAGGGACTAAAGTGGACTCAGTTCCCCCCAATAACCTAAAAGCACCATGAGGGACGCCTCAAATCGGTGTAAGAAGACTGGTACCAGCAAGAAGCGACAACAACAAAGACATCATAGACATATACAAAGGTATGCCCGTTGTGAGGTCACAACTCTTTTAAGAGGGGAGATCTGTCAGGGTCATGACCGATGACATATGTGTCATACATGTCATACGTGTCATACCTGTCAGACATGTCATACCATACAGGATCATGACCGATGACATATGTGTCATACATGTCATACGTGACATACCTGTCAGACATGTCATACCATGTCATGTCATGTCATGTCGAGTCGTGTCATATATTATTATGACATTCGTCAGTACGGTCGACTATGACTGTACATGTCGCCAGATGATAAGTCACATCATCTGTCATTATTCAAGGAAAGACTTGAATGACCCTGTCATCGAGAGTTCGTACGTCGAACTCGAAGATGGCAAAGCAAGATACATCTTGAAGTAACAAACAAGAACCATCTTGGCTTTTAGCATGTGCGGAACACGCATGCGCAGTATGAACGAACTATTCGTTACCACAATACTGGTCGTTCAACCAACGTCTCGGGTTCACAACCCAATGGCGGTACCATCTATGCGATGGGAGACGTATGGTATAGATGAGCGAAGCGTTGGGCTTCAGCAGTATCTTCTCACAGAAGTTCTGCAACTCATCCCGCTATTATCTGACGCTTGTGTTTGCCGTTCCACAGCACAGCGCATACTTGTATTTTTGTATGACATATTGAGGGCTTACTTATCTAGCCCTAACACTTCTACACTCTGGCCAGCAGCGCCTCTGCTGCCGGGGGACCGCTTTACCGTACGGCATTTTTGACGTCACCACCGTTTTCCTCGTCAAAAACTGTCCCAATTTGACCTTTCGATCGTCCAATTCGCTTGATTTTTCGAGAAGATACATTTTCGCTTGGGAACCCTATCTTGGGGTTCGCGGAATTCTGCAGACAGCTGGCTGGAACTGTCATGTCCACGAAACGTCAGCGTGCACGTATGACCGCTATTCGTTCAGCGGTGCTCTCTCTCCGAGTGCATCGACATCCTTTTACCGCTGGTTATGTTCTGGTGGTGCCTGGTGGTGCTTGCGCACCAGGCACCAATCACAACGACAACATCCTAGACGACAACGACGAGACCAATGACTTCCACGACTTCGTCTCGCCACTTCCCTCACCTTCGCCTTGTGCCCCCAGTGGTCGCCATCTGGTGGTGTCTGGTGGTGCTATCACGACCGCTTCCCCCCTCTCCATCATCCCTTTCGAGTTCCTCCCCATGACCTCGATCACGTTCCCTCGCCGCATTTTCCACCTTCCACCTCCCTATCCTCTCTTCAGCGACGCATTCGCTCTGGTGGTGCCAGGCCGCTTTTGGCTTTGGCACCGCGTGGGCATTGGCTGATTCGTCGTTTTCGTGGCGCTCGAGGACTTCTGCAATCGAGAACTCCGCCGCCGCCATTCCACAATCACGTCGCGGCTTGTAGATGCTTGCCCTTAGGTACTAGGATTTTAGGCAGCGCCCCATGTGTCATGCACCGATGTGCTTCTAGTTGGGTTGAGAAAGGCCCCTTAGGCCTAAACATTCTAGTAACATTGGGTTAGGATTTAGGGTTTGCCTGCTTCGGGATGACCACTCACACCTTCGTGCCTATTCTACGAAAGGTGGGTTTACACACCGTAAGGACCCCTTACGGTGGGTTACCCAACCCTAAGTAAAACGATTATTTCAGCCCCTAAACTGACCCCCTGGTCATGTTCATGGTGGCAGGACGACTTTAGACACTCCCAAGAGGCATCCGCGAAGAATTATATCGGATGTATCCGGGTTTGTTAACCTGAAAACCCAAACCCAAACCGGCAAACCAATTATCGCATATAAATCGTGTCATATAGTGTAATAAACCGTCATACCACCCTCACTTCGCGTGACATTTTGAGGGTCAAGATGGCCTCGAATGAAAATTTTGACAAGACACTGCAGAAAGGGCAGCTCGAGAACTTGACAACACAGGTCTCCAAATTTCCAAAGGGCCATCGAGGAAGGCCACATATCTACCAATATACAAAATTATGTGGTAACCCGCCGTAAGCATATATGATCGGAACCCGCTACACCCCCCCCCACTTCGCGAGCGCATTACACACATGGGGCACATCGCACCCATCCATAGTATGTTCCTCAGCTTTCATTCAACTCATAAACTGTCTGAAAATCGATAGGTTTGACACCGTAGACCTCATAACGCCACCACTAGAGGCCGCCGAAAATTCCTCTTACGGCGGGTTAACCCACCGTAAGATTAGTAGAATAGGCATTCGGGGTGAGGTGGTGTCACGGGGAAGCCGATTTCCCCCCCACTGTATGGGGGCCTGCTTCTCCTAGTATCACCCCTTGCTGCGTGTGTCACTGGTCGTGTGTCACCGTCTGCCACCGACTTGCTAGAAAGCTCACTGCCGTAATCTTTCTATCAGTTTTGTTATCACCGGTTTCCCCACCACTGCTTTCTGAGTCCCTGTTGCAGTGAAACTGTTATATATATCCACAGAAATATATACCTATTTTCACCTGTTTCATCACAAAGGGGACAAAGTCCTGAGAGTGCGGTATCCCTGCAAAGCAGGCTAGTGAAAACACCAGAGGCTACTCCCTCTGCTATAGCGCGCCCACAAAAGGGCTCGGCCCGCTTTTCGGCCGCAAGGTGACATCTAGAGAAAAAGCTTAGTGCTAGGCAATAAAAAACTCTAGAAGGTGGAGAAGCAGCCATGGCCGGTGAGTGGAGGGGTGGCTGAATCCGAGCGGTGGGGAGGGAAGTCGAAGAATTAAGGGGGGTTTTGGAGACGTTGAGGAAGGTGGCCGGGTGCGGGGCGGGGGAGAGGGGTGGCGGGGAGCGCGGGGGGGCGGCCCTCCTTGGGGTTCGTTGGGAGCCGGGAGTTTTACACTCCCAGCTCCCAACCCATATTATATTGCAAGACTTGTCACGGTTCTATATGAACCTGATAGACTGCGCGGTTGCTATTGAACTGTAGCAACACGCGATAATACTTGGTGGGGTATGAGTGCAGCGCTCTGGTGTCCAGAAGTGTCCGCTTGAGCACAATGCTCCTCATATTACCTCAATGCCCTCTGTCAGGGATATGACCGATGACATACATGTCATACATGTCATACGTGGCATGCCTGTCATACATGTCATACCATGTCATACCATGTCATGTCATATGTTATAATGACATGCAGTCGTCGAGTAACGTCAGTACGGTCGACTATGACATGTACAGTCATACTATCTGTCATCCACTCACCATGAGTGACATCTGTCATCGAGAGGCTGATTACAGCATCTCGATGATGAAGCAAGACAGTTCTTGAAGAACAAACTGTTCTGAAAGGACGCGTCTTCGCTTCAAGCATGAATTGAACACCATGCGGGTATCATATGGCTAATTCGATCAGCCGATACTGTTGTTCACCCAATGCCTCTATTAGGGCTGATAAGCGAGCCCTCAGTATATCATATAAAATAATAGTAAACGCTGTGTTATAGGACGGTAACACACGCGCAAGATAATAGCGGGAATGAGTGCAGACTTCTGTGAGAAGATGCTGCCTCTAGCACAACGCTAGCTCATCTAAATACCATATGTCTCCCATCGCATAGATGGTACCGCCATTGGGTTGTGAACCCGAGACATTGGTTGAACGACCAGTATCGTCAGAACGAATAATACGTTCGCCCCATAATACTGCGCATGCTTGTTCCGCACATGCTTGAAGCGAAGATGATTTCTTGTTTGTTACTTCAAGATGTATCTTGCTTTGCCATCTTCGAGTTCGACATACGAACTCTTGATGACAGGTGTCATTCAAGTCTTTCCTTGAATAATGACAGATGATGTGACTTATCATCTGACGACATGTGCAGTCATAGTCGACCGTACTGACGACTGTCTGTCATTAAAATATATGACATGACTCGGCATGACATGACATGACATGGTATGACATGTCTGACAGGTATGACACGTATGACATGTATGACACATATGTCATCGGTCATGACCCTGGCAGATCTCCCCTCTTAAAAGAGTTGTGACCTCACAACGGGCATACCTTTGTATATGTCTTTGATGTCATTGTTGTTGTTGCTTCTGCTGGTACCAGTCTTCTTACACCGATTTGAGGCGTCCCTCATGGTGTTTTTAGGTTATTGGGGGGAACTGAGTCCACTTTAGTCCCTCACCTTGGCATGATGCCTTATAGGCTAATGCCTTATAGTTCTTAGGATGTAGCCCCCTTTGAATTGCGTATCGTATTTCAGAGTGACGTTTCAAGGTTCAATGAATTGCGTTTCGTGATACAGATTGACGCTGGATTACTGATTGATCCACACGTATCGTGCGTCAGGGTGACGATTCAAAGTATCCGAGGTGTACGTTACGGATTATTTGCGCTAGCCGTCGACGCTTTTGCGAACGATGATCCCACGAATTAACAATTTATCATTAATCGAACGATTCTCGGCCTTATATATACAACTGATCGTTTGCTGTTCGTTTCCACAGTTGTTATATATTAGTGCACCCAACCCTTCCTCCCCCCCTGAAGCTACTTCGGAGGTTCACAGGCGGTCATGGGGAGCCCGTGTTTGTTTCCGGAGTTATTTCACCGGGGGCTTGTTTTAATGCAAACAGAGTGGCCCTGCTTAACGGGATTGGACTTATAATCATTTACCCGGTCTGCTCACTCTTGATTATTGGTCCAGTACGCACGCTTTGACGAACATCTATCGCGATGAGTGAGAATGGATTCGCCACGTACTAATGTGAAATTTATTTTAGTTATGTTTGTCAGGCATAACTTAGGATCACAACTCCGTCTACCTCAGTCGATGTCTCCGGTAGCTTCGGATGACTGGCCACAGAATCCGATGACAAACCACGGTCTTGGCAAAGGTAGCATTAGCAGTTTTTCACAGATATTGGTACCCGCATATGCGTATCTGTGTAAGGGTATGATTTATACAAGGCTCACTACACCTTAGCAAGGAAGGATCAATTCCTGCTCCTGTCATATCAATTTGATGCAGGGTAAAAATGTTAGGGATGTAACCCTGCAGTTCCCGGGATGCAGCCCTGCAGTTTTCGGGATGCAGCCCTGCAGTTTTTGGGATGCAGCCCTGCAGTTCTTGGGATGCAGCCCTGATATATATACGACCGATCGACGAAAACCCTTGGGCATGTTTCCACGGCCTGATTATTATTTGGTCGGCAATTATTGGCAAAAGTCATCGGCTATCAGCTTTTGACTCAGAAGCCACAATGTTATAGAAGCTGCGACCTATTGTAACCATATGCGGCAGTCATGCCTTCAGCATACGTAGACAATATGATTATGTGGAACTTATAATCCCACTTAAGTTGCATCATGATATATTTATCCAGGTGTTAACAAGTGTTCAGGATTTGATAAGGGGTTGACGCCCCACAGGCCAAAGGTCACTATCTTGTAAGGCTCGCCTCAAGTGTGCGGCTTTGAGAATCAGCGTCCTGGCGAGGCACAGGCATGATGCTTCCTAGTCCATAATGGAGCTGGAAATGAGAATGCTCAAGACATCCGAAGACAGGAAGGCTTTTGGTTGGCCAGAGTTGCTGTCTAGATGTTTAACCTCGATGGGGTTGCATTCGGATACAAACTGTGCAACCATGCATGTGACTTATACATTGGTGTATGACTTTGATAAATCGTCTCTTGTCATGAACTTGGAAAGGATGACGGGCAAATAGCTAGAGTGGCAGATTTACTCACTCGGCTTTGCTGTTATGGAATTCGATGCCTGTTGACACTACTGGCAATCCTTTGCTCAGATGCTTTCCTTAAGACATTGGCAACAACTTGTGTGCCAGCTTCTCTAGATTTGGGGAGAAACCATGGATCAACAATTCATCAATCAAAACACATGTTACCAAGGTTGATTCAACGAATCCTTCAACTCTTGAATTTCGACAATCAGCATCTTAGGCTGTTGACGTCAAAGTGATGGTCGTAAGCTTACAATATAGCTTATTCACATTTGAAAAACCATCGTTTTCCTATGTCAGTGCCCTTCATATAATATGATAGAGCCGGAGAAATGTGCATCTATGATTTCTTCATAATGAACTTCATGTGTCAGTAAGTCAAATAAGACTTCATTTGATGTCTTCAGTCGGCATGATGTACCGTGTCATCAACTTTATGGCTGCTATATACAGATGCTGGAACTTTTGATAAGAATTTTAATCTTCCAAGCCAAATTGCAATGATGTAAAATCAATTTGTGGCAAGCAGCTGTATGAAGAATGAATGAATCTATACTCCTTCCTTCCCCCTTTTAAAAAGAGGTGCATCAAATTAATCAGATGGTGATGGAGAATGCTATTCAATCATTATGTCATGTGAAAATGGTCTCAGTAATCAGACTGAGATTACTTATCGAATGCTTTCGAGGTAACAATGTCAATATGAACACCGATCCTCTCTACGTCATACCGGCAATATGCCTGACGTTTTTTGAATGTGACAAATGCCAGATGATGTCAAATATCCAATGTCAATTCACTATGAATTAATATGCAGTTTTTGGGTTGCAGCCCACATACATTGTCAGTTCAGGGTCACTATAGTGTGCCCAACTTAGACAATGGTGTGCCCACCTTAGACAATGTTTCTGGATAATGATTGTCATAATGAACAACGGAATCAGTGATGGTACCGAAGTTGACTTTGGTATCGAAGCTAATGGAGAGTCAATCAAGAAGTGTCCGTAATGACAACAACTTACTACGAGCTGTATTTCCGTAGTTGATGGATGGCTGGCATGTCATTTCATTATGATTAGAACATGGCATTGCCTAGTGATATGTGTATATTCTTCAGTACATGATCACTTATCTCAATGGTGCCCATTTTATTTTTGGGCAAACACTATTCAGAGACTTGTTATGGTAAAGAAGTATGAATGATGAATGTGTCATTTCAATCCGATAGAATTGTGACTTGTTGATGACTATAAAATTTCTGTCACTTTCCAGAATGAGGATGAACTGCGCTTGGAAACCGTATGCAGATTACGGGTTCGAGTCCCGACATGGCTTTTCCAAGACTTCGTGGTCTAATGGACGAGGCAACAAATTTATAAACATTCCAGAATGAGCTTTCAAAGAGTCTTTATTCCTCAATGAAGCATGCTTGTCTTATGTGCCATAATGATATGAAACCACACGTATGGTGTTAATCTATATGTGGATGGTTTATACCATTGTATGCTATTCCACAAATAAATAATGATGTCAGAATAAAACTTTGGACAATTGCAACTCAGTAAAAACTTGAGTTCATTCAAGCCCACTTGTATGCTCAGAATCTGAATCTAATGTACTTTTTATATGCACAGGATAGAACATATTTTCTATGTGATTCTGGATTCAGGAACTAGAGTAAATGTAAAACTCTTTTCCTATTTCAGAGGATGAAACCTTTATTCCCTTAGGTGCAATACCTTATTGTAAGGAATAGTCATTTTCAATACAAGTTTCAATCGATTTTCTCAAATCTGTCACTTTTGTGATGATCAGATTGGTCAACTTTACAGCATAACCACTTCCCCTCATTGAAGGAGATGACTCCCATCATAGGGCGGTATTATATTGGCTGTTTTCATATGACACGTGGAAAACATGAATAACTCTTGGAGAATTTCGGAATAAACATCCTGAATTGGTTGTGCTTGATTGCTCTATGCCCAAGAATGACTGCTGGACTTCGGGTTTAGGCTTAGTTATTATGGGCTCTGACTAGCCCCTAGCCTGACCCTGCTTCCGTATCGTGTCCGTGACATCCTAGCACTGTACTGTACAGTAGTACAGTACAGTAGTACAGTCATTGTTACTGTCTGGGTTTCCGAGAGCATAAAGCTTCGGCCAGACAAGTTATATGATGATCAGTTTGTTTCCTAGGGAGCTTAGCCGGACAGCGTATCTGTCTTCCTCGCAGGTTATAGGCCGCACCGGCTTTCCGGTGATTCTGATGATGGCACAGCGCCTAGCTGTTGCCATGTTCGGCTAAGTAGGACGTAGGAGGGGTTGAGCGCCCACTTGGGCGGTGGTGTATTGTTCTCTTACGGTATGGCCTTTTAGCTTGGCGGTGATGGCGGCACGCATTGTGCTCGCCTTCGCTGCGCAGGAGATCAGTTGGTGACGGATTGTTTTTATTTTTGCGGCAGCATCGTCGCAGCGAGAGTTGATTTGTTTCGTGCGCCGCTGGCTCCGGCGAGGTCGTTCCACACGTGACTTATTTTGGCCGCTCTTGCGTCTTCCGCTTACGACCTGTGAATCGCGATCCATTCAGCTGAGACTTCTACAGAGCATCTGGCCGCTGTGAGCGTTCTTTCACCATCCCCCCTGTTCAGCTCAACCTTCTCCCCTGTCTCTCTATCATGGTTACCGCAGCAAATAGAATGACGCGTTCACGCGTCCGTAGATTGGAGACGATTTTTGACGATGTGGGTGCACAGCACTCAGCGACACCGCAAACACCGCAGCT
Source organism: Cymbomonas tetramitiformis (assembly GCA_001247695.2). Taxonomy (NCBI): domain Eukaryota; kingdom Viridiplantae; phylum Chlorophyta; class Pyramimonadophyceae; order Pyramimonadales; family Pyramimonadaceae; genus Cymbomonas; species Cymbomonas tetramitiformis. Next base: position 67,408 of record LGRX02000245.1, read on the forward strand.
GCCGGCTCCGACCACCGCAGCTGCGAGAGAAGTTCTTGAAAAATGTCAGCAGCTGGCTCGAGACAGTTTCGACAGAAGGGTTGCCAAAATTGTTGCCACCAAAATTCTCGGAGACAAGTCGGAGCGCTTCGCTGGAACAGAGACAGACGCTGTGGACATTTTTTCACAATTAATGCATGAGCTCCGCACGCAGTTTATGCTTCAGTCGACGGCGTTTGCTCCCCTGTTTGACTTGGCCAACATGACTGTGGAGGCTAGGCATGAGGCAAATGAACTGCTGCTTTCGGCTCTGACATTTCTGGCTCGCCCTGGCTCGCCTGCCCGTGACTGGCTTGAGGCCTCTGGGTCCGACGTTCCTGGAGATGGCAAGCGCGCTGCCCTTGAGGTAGTGCGCATGCTCCAGGAGCGTTCGGAACCCTTTGACTCTTTTGAGTTGCTGCTGGCGGTCCGTATCCCCAGCGGCAAAGATCCTGACCGTGGCATCCGTGAGTTCAATGGCCTGTTGCGGGACGTTCAGCGTTCCCACAACTTGCCAGAGGACGCGGTGAAGCGGCAGTTTCTCAAGGCTCTCGGCAATTCGGCGTTGTACCGTGACTTGGCTAATTCCTTGGCTCGGGCTGACCAGCGGCAAGGCGTGTCTCTTTTGACTATTCAGGCTCGTGTGCGGGAGCAGTTCCGCCACGGCCTGCAAGTCTCTGACACTCCTGTTTCGGCTCTGTCATTCGGCGATGGCGCGTCTGACCTAGCTGCGGCGTTGTCCAGTCTGCAGAAGCAGCTGGAGCGCATGCAGCAGGACATTCGTGACCTGAAGCGGCAGAAACGGGAAGGAGCACCGCCTGCGGGCAAGCACCTTACCCGCTCTGCTGCTAAGCATCATCGTGCTGGTGTTAAGCCGCTTGGCACCGCTCCTCCTGTCTCGTTTGACAAGAAGAGTGGTGCCTTCGTGCCCCACTGCAAGAATGCGGTGTGTGCACAAAGTGGTTTGAAACACTGGCATGCTGAATGCCCCAACGGCGGTCTTCACTCTGCCCACTATTGTGGTGCAGTTGAAGACTACGAGACTGACTGCTTGGCTGTTCGTTTCCAGCGTTTCTATGACGCGGGAGATGAGCACGCCTTCGAGTCGCTCTGCACGATGGAGGGTCGCCCAGAGGTGTGCGAGCTGTCGGCGCATTCCTTTGTGCCGGCTGAGCCCACATCTCTGAAGCACTTTCAGGATGCGGCGGCTTCCGCTCAGGATGCGGCAGCTGACGATGACGGCGAGGCTCACTTTCCTCTGGCCACGTTCCACTCGGGTGCACGGGGTTCGATTCCGCCACCGCCTGCGGTTCGGGATCCCTCTGCACTCGTGGCTGGTGGTGTGCCTACGGCTCATGACCCACCAGTGGCTGTCCCTGGCTCTCTCGGCTTGCCTGGTTCTGTCCCATCGCTCTGGCTTGGCGACTCTGCACCGGCTCCGCTGTTTGCTGGCATGACGATTGAGGCTTCTGAAATTGGCTCTGAAGTCTCTGACAACGACCGAGGCTCTGACAATGACTCTGACGGCGGACAGCAAGTGGCTTTTGACTCCTTCGGCACTCTTGAGCATGGCTCTGACAGGGGGGCATCGCCACTAGCAGCTCCGATGTATCGTCCACGGGCTCCGCCGAGTTTTCTCCGGTGTGCATTGATGTCTTCGGTGCTCTGCTGTTCTCTGTTGGCCAGTGCTACGGCGTCTCTGGTTGCCGTGGGCGGTGGTGACAGGGGCCTGGTTGAGCCCGGAGTCACCGTCCATCGGTCTACTGGAGATCTCTTTGCTCCGGATCCGCCACTTGGCTTTCCGGACATCCGTGATTGGCCGCCTGGCAAACGAGTTATTCAAACTCTTTCTTCAGGGTTCAAACCACCGTGGGATCCTCCAGTTGATCCTGGGAATTCTTCAGTTGATTTACTCTCTGCTGTGGAACCGCCTTGCCCACTTGGGCCTGGTGGTGCTCAATTTCGACAAGACGGCTTGCAATTCACTTCGGGATTCTTCTGTATTTACATCCCAACCGCTGAACTCGGCTCTGCTGACCAGCCTCAAAGTGGCTGAGTTTCTTGGCATCTATCCTGGCAGCTTGGTTAGCTTTAGCCCAGTAGTGGGATGACCGGGTCAAGACCCCGGCACCCAGCTAGAAGTGATCGGTTTCCACCGAAGTGAATGTTAGGTGTTTGTTTGTATCTCGTGGCTGTATGTACTGTACCTGCTTTGCTAGGTAGTCACACCCACGGGTGGTGTGCTGGACTTCGGGTTTAGGCTTAGTTATTATGGGCTCTGACTAGCCCCTAGCCTGACCCTGCTTCCGTATCGTGTCCGTGACATCCTAGCACTGTACTGTACAGTAGTACAGTACAGTAGTACAGTCATTGTTACTGTCTGGGTTTCCGAGAGCATAAAGCTTCGGCCAGACAAGTTATATGATGATCAGTTTGTTTCCTAGGGAGCTTAGCCGGACAGCGTATCTGTCTTCCTCGCAATGACCGAAGAGATTACTTGCCATCTTTTAGCCATATGGCGTAGAGGCTGCTTAACAACGGTTGGGTCATAAGCTGGATAGCTATGTTAGCTATGTTGGAGGCTGAATAGCCATGATTGCATAGATTTTGTCTTCCATGATGAGTAGACCTTTGAGATATGGTGTCTGATGAATCAATACTTTTGACGACAACTCAACCTTTAGGTATGATGAAGAGCTGATGATCTTTGCTGCAATGCAATTGTTTGATGCGTACCACTGAAATGCCTTGTGATATAATAATCTCACTGCATAGGCTTTGTTCAATGGCGGTATGATCAGATATGTAATGATCCATGAAGACAAGATGGTTGGTATGGCTCATTCAGCAGGCATGATTACCTCAAAGAGATGCCAATACACGGATACATTTCAAGACATAAGGGCAATAGACTTATTATGTAATCTTCAAAGGCAGCTAGCATTTATGCTGCATTGGTCAGCTCAGTGGCTTTGACCTATCTAGGTGTTGTACTCAGGCCGTAGCCTGCATATTGCATTGAGTAATCTTGACACCTTTAATGATCCAATCAGATGATATGTATGAAATATCAAGAATGGTTGCCCTTTTTCAATGATCATCGGTGGCAGAGGCTATAGTGCTTGCACCGTGTCAATATACAATTCTAGTCTGGATATATGCTAGACCAGAGGTATACAATGTTTAGGTCTTCAAAATCAAGCTCATATGTATGTCATGGCTGATGACCTTAGAAATGTTTGATACATATATGTGTCAACTTCATGGAGTTCTGCATGGTTTGACTGTATATAGTCAGGCTTACCAAAACAAAAACAATGATGCAACTTGATTGTTTTATTTTATTATTTGTCTTTATTATTTATTTGGTTTTTAGTTGTATTTTTAGCTTACCATCTTCCCCCCTCAAGGAAGTGTATTGCTAGGCGGTTGTCAAGCGCCGTTTAAATACAACAGAGGTCCGAACTCTATGTGATGACGTGATAGCTTACTATGAAGCTGGATAGCAGTTCTCGGGTTGCTGCCCATTGCACCGAAGGTGCATTGCAGTCGTTGGGATGCAGCCCGAATTCACGTCATCAGCGTGGGTCATATAGTGCCCATGCATGTGCTGCATAAAATACAACACTACCCTCCAGCGGCGAAGTGGTTTGCTATTACCATCATCGTATGCTGTGGGATATCAATATATAATCAGAGAGCATGGTAATATGTGTACCATGTTTGTCAATATCGGAGAGACTGTGTCTTCTTTAAAATCCTCATGACTATATGTATAATGGTGCTATACTGATGTCAACACCTTCTCTCTGAGTGATTTATTGATTTCAGATGTGATGTCGTGGCAGTCAACCTTGTCCGATTGTACCGGAGGTTGTATGAATTGTGTCCACGTCATTGGCACGAGTCATATTGTGTCCATGCATACGCGATCTCAGCGCAGGTCACAATACAGTGCCCGAGCATACGCGATTTTAGCGTAGGTCACATTGTGCCTCTATTTATTACATCTGAGAATATCTGTTACTCATCTTTGTGAGTCTAGACAGCATTGTGCTGATTGCAATGCTTTCTCTGGTGACTTATATATCACAGATTATACCAAATGTGGTGATCAGTCCAGTGCAATATTTTGTCACCGGAATGTACAAGGATTGTGAATGATTGCAATCCAGCCGGAGGAATAATCTCAACAGCTATTCTGTACTAATGAATTCATCGGAGTTATACTCATTTCAACGATTCAAAACCCATGTCATTTGTAATGATGACAACTCATGTGAATATATAGGGGTTTTATCAGAATGCTTTTATGTGATGTCAACATATTATGAACAATTCACTTGCATCTTTAGGACAAAGGAGTTACGCTTGGAAGGTCTTGCATGGTGGTCTCCCAACAGTTATCAGCTGTTATTCGGGTGCCACATTCTGCCTTCAGCACTGGGACTATATCAACCTCCAGTCTTACAGCGATGCACTTGTCCTTCCCACTCTTATGTACGGCTATAGTGCCAAAGTGTATCAGGTGGGATATATATATACATTATATAACTATCATCTTCTGATCCAGGATATGCAATTAAGCATGGTATCAGGTTATATGTTATGTATATAGTTCAGCATTCCAAACTTACTCGAGGATGTAAATGCTGAGCAAGAGTCAACTTATAGTCATTGGGATATAGTTTCCCATCCGAGTTTACACTTTGTTAGTGATGGTGGATTTAACGTTGTACAGATTTCAACGTTACTTGTGGATGCAGTGATTTTATCAAAAGCAATCCATCAGAAATCGCCAGATCGGAATATAAAGTGGATATGTGTGTGATCCTATCCACCTTCTTCCCTCCTTGAGGAAGTGTGAACATATAGGCAGGTCAGTTGCTTATATACCTCATAGCTTATAGCTTAGAGCTTATAGCTTATAGCTTATAGCTTACAGTCCTTTTAGGAAGCAGCTTATACAGTTTTAGGGTTGTTGCCCGACAGTCTTTGGGTTGTCGCCCTACAGTTCTTGGGTTGTTGCCCGAAATATTATCATGTCTGTGCTGATTACAGCATGATATATTTATGCCAAACACGAAGTTTATCCAATATTTTAGTGGCATTTAGGGCATGTTACGTTACAGTGGCCCATATCCCCAACAGTGTGTTTAGGGTGTTACTTGGTATCAGTAACCCTAAAATACACACTGAGAAGGAATCGTGTTAAAATGTGGTAAACTGGTGTTAAAATGTGGTAAACTGGTGGTAAACGGCGGTAAGCCCCCATGTGGGGTGGTAATCAGGTGGTAAACGTTAAAATATTTCATAAAAAAAAATAACTGACGGTAAATCATTGGTAATTTGCGGTAATATAGGTTGAAGCATGGTAAAAGCCTGGTAATTTCAGAACGGAGCGTGGTAAACGAGGATCTGGAATGGTAAATGGTCATGGCCGAATGGTAAATGGTTATAAAACTTCGCAATGTGGTATAAATATAGAGACGGAGCTGGTAAATCGTGGTAAACGAGGAACGGGAATGGTCTCAGATCGAGATGTGCAATTCTCTGGTCTGTGTCACCAAGACCAACGCAAGGTAGAATTTGAAAAGAGTGGAGCGCCGTGCCCGTCCAGTCCCCGGGGGCGAGCTTGCTATTCATTCTGCCGCAAACTACTTTTTATGGACTCAACAGGCAAGGAGCCTACCGTCTCGAAGGCCAAAGAGTCGGCAAATTCGAGCACGCAGCGAGCAGAGGGTGCAGCTCACGTTCCTCTCAGCTCGATACTTAGTCTTCCCGTGTTCCTCGTGGCATTTTTTGGGGACCTAGGGGGATATATTAGTTTCCGAATCCCTGTAAACACGTCTGATACCTAAGTCTTCGAACAATGGTCACAATGGGAGCTGATCTTGAAGTCAACGGTTCTGAGGAGGTAGCGCCTTCATTCCTCTTTTACCCACTTGGACGTTCATCGCCTCGAAATAAATTTACGGTAGTAGACTTTTTGGTTTCTTCGGCCATGCAATGCGGCTGTGTAAGGAACTGTTTGTAGTTAGTTTTGCGAGTTCGATTTGCACGAGAGGAACCCTAGGATCTTCCTGATGTTTCAGCGTGCTATGCAATCGGACACGTCAACTGTCAACCTCCTGGAAAATCGATATATGCGGGGGTCTTATTTCTTTGTAGGCGGGAAACGGAGTCGTTACGGATGTTGTAAACGGCGCTCCGACTTCAGAAAAGGGAGCGAGCAGAAGCAAGAAGCGACGCGAGAAAAAGAAGGCCGCTAAGGTAGTCCATGCGACGGTTTTCTAGATTCGGCGTTCAGCCCTGCTGTACGCTGCAGTTTTTTTCCACCACGGGAATGAGAGCGAAGCGAGCTTGTTGCGTAGAGGCTTTCAGAAAGTGATAAAAATGCGCTTGTGTTTTGCTTCGATCTTGCTGTCCCTGTTTTGATCTTTCTATCTTGTTTTAAACCAACCCTTCATGTCTCCCATGCTTGCTCTTTTTCAGGTGCAGGCGAAGAGCGCCGAGCCCGAAAAGCTAGCGGAACCTGCTCCTGCAGAAGTTGTGAAGACGGATGCTGAAGCAAAGGTGCCTTCCAACTCAGTAGCTCGGATGTATGTGCGCATTTTTCTGAGTGACCCTGGGAACAAGGCGTTCTATACGCTATTTTGTCGCATGTAACCCTATCTCTTGACTGCAACTCCTTGCATAAGTCCTTGCTCAAGTTCTCGAGCATAGATCCCTGTGTTTCCATATTTTTCTTGCCGCAGGAAATATACTCGACACTTGTTTGCTGCTCGTACGCCAGCCAATTCGAGTTCAACATCTTACCGGCTTGTGCGGAGGGTCCACGCTTCCTGCCAGGCTGCGGATGCCGCTCCTGACGTCGAAATCGAATACGTGGCTGCGCCCTTGGAGCTGGAAGAGGATTGAGGTGACCTTTCACCCTTTACCCAAAACGCTTTGAAGTGGCAATGCCGTGGAGGACTTAGCAGTGAAGGCTGCGATGCCTTGCGACACTACAGGAAAATCCGATCTACGAGGAGTTTAAAGCTATTTTCGACAAGTTCAAACAGGCTGAGGAAGCGCAAGCAGAAGGCGAGGTATGAGATTTTAAGCCTTGCCTTTGTGGAGGTGGCTTCTTGCCGCGAGGTGTGCGTGAAGTACAGCAAGCACCTTTGCAGATCTGTTTGCCGCTTGCTGAATCTTTTTGAACTTCAGGCTCGGGACGCGACGCGGATCGAAATTTCACAGCCAGCAATAGTCCAGTCCTGGACACCAAGCATGCACATACCGTACTCACTTGGTGGTGATCGGTGTCTCCTCAAGCATATTTCCACCCGCTGGCCGTGGCGCTTGGCGCCAGTTTGCACGAGCGCCTGACCTGTTTCACCATCGGTCTGTTTCCTTGCACTCGTCTAGCTCTCGAGAGCTGTAATAAATGCGATGTAAAAAAAGCGATACACAGCGTTCCCCTTTTTTAAATTCGAATGCTTCAGAGCGATTTCAAAAGGCTGGTATTTCGGGATAACTCGGGTCACATCGAGTCGCTGCAATTAACTCATCCCTTAGCGCCATCCTGTGTTCTGGCTCCTCCAAGACGTACCTTGTCGACACCGCGACCCCTGACGGGTCTCCTTTCACAAACTACTTGCGAGTTGTGTGAGCCTACTCATCTTCCGCATGTCGTTTCTCGTTTGGAGATGTGCGTATCCGGCAGTTATCACCGTCGTCACACTTGCTACGGCAACTGTATAGGTCTGCATTCTGCACACCAACCTGGGGACGAACTCAGCTCCCCATCCTTTCCTAGTCTGTCCCCCCTCTCCCTCTCTGCAAGGGGCCGTCTTGAAGCGCTTTCGGAGAATATTCTGCGCTTCAAGACTGTGGCTTCCTCCGAGGCTTCCTCGAGAGGGTCGTGCCAGAAACCCGTTTCTTTTATCTTTCTCGTTCAAGCGGCGACCTACATATATCAGCCCACACGGACCGAACTCGAGCCACCGATTCCGCATTGTGCGCTTCTTGCCGGCAGGCCGATGAACTCGAACTGGCCTCAAACTACCGCTCTCTCTGCGAGGCCAAATTGAAGGAGTTCGATCCGGACATCGAGCTACCCTTGCGCGAGGTGCGCTCCATCTCCTTACCTCTCGAGCTCGTGCGCAATACACATTACCAGTCTGTACTCTTCTGCTTCTTTCTAACGCGGCTGTACGCCCGCGCACACAGAAAGCTGGGGCGCTGGGGTCCGGATCGCCTGGACTGCGCACCCTTCAAACGCGCAACAACCCGACCTACGTCGTGTCCACCATTGCGCGTCATCGAAATGAGCTCATCGACACGCAACATAGCTACGGGAAGGTGTGTAATTCGCCAACCGGGAGCTGCCGCGCGGCGCGCATGCGGCGGTAACTAACTGCAGTGAACGGGCAGCGCAAAGTGGCCGGTTCTGCTTCGAGTAATTAACAACGGTTGCGCCCCATATTGTGCACCGAGAATCCGATTGCGGTATTCCATGCGCTCCTATGTTATCACTCCTGCCTTCCGGTATGGAGAGGTTTCCGCGGGCGGGTAGGTGTGTGCACAGAGACCCTTATGCCCCGTTCACACTGCTCCTTGGTGTTGTGTTACATGCCAGTGCTCCCGCAGACTGCCGACGCAAACCAGTCTTCAGGCCCGGCCTCTAAGATGGGAGCTGGTATGCTGGCACCGGGTTCAAAGGTTGTTTCAGAGGGGAGCCTTGGGGCTATGTGAGGCGCCGCTGCGTGGCCGGGCTCGCTGGTGAGTGATGTGCAGCTGGAGAAGATGGCACACAGCGCAGAGGCGCGCACGCTGGAGGCGCAGAGGCGCGCACGCTGGAGGCGCAGACCCAGGCCCGCCAGATGAAGACGCAGCTGGAGGTCACAGAGAAGGAGCTCGCCACGGCGAGGTTAAAGGCGGAGACACTCCAGTGTCAGGTGCATATGCCTCCTCCCCACTTCTCATGACTTTCCCCTCCTGTTCTGATGGGGCAGGTAGTTGATCCCAAGGAAGCACTCATCGCTGAACTGTGGCACAATCCAGCTGTCCCACCCTCCCCGTGTGAGGGATCCACTGATGGTCCGGTCCTGTTTTGTGTAAGGGGCCCAATAATAGTCCCCCTCGCCGTTGCTGCTGGTCGTGAGCGGCCACTGGGTATTCCCCCTCGCCGTTGCTGCTGGTCGTGAGCGGCCACTGGGTATTCCTCCTCGCCGTTGCTGTTGGTCGTGAGCGGCCACTGGGTATTCCTCCTCGCCGTTGCTGTTGGTCGTGAGCGGCCACTGGGTATTCCCCCGCTTGCTGCGCTTCCATCGAAGAAGCACATCCCGGCCAGAGCCTTCATATAGCAAGTCGGCGACGCGGACTTTCTTTTCTCTAACTTACAACTGGGACCTGCAGGGTGAGGAGGAAATGGAGGAGGCCGAGGAGGAGAAGAAGCCGGCAAAGAAGGTCAGATCCACGCGGGCTGGCACTTTCTTTTCAGAGTGGGATTTCCCAACTCGCACGTTGAGGGCAAGCTACGGTGGCCCGCCTTCTGCTGCATTCCATAGGGGCAGCGGTCGCGTTGCCTGCTCGTGTGCCCCCTCGAGTTACGACTAGGGGGGATGCCTTTTCACTCCCCTCGGAGCCTTTCCACTCGCTCGGAAAGTGAGGTACTGGTTAGAAAGCCAGCGGCGATTCACCAGCCTTTTTTCCTTCTGGATCGGGGCACAGGGCTCGGCGCGCCTGCTGTGAGCTCCCCCCCTCAGTTTGTGCGTTGCACGGTCTCACTCCTTGCCTCAACCTTGGCGATTAGTACCTGGTGTTGGGTCTGGCTCACTCCCTTTCTGAATCCACTTCACGTGCTTTGCTGTACGTGCCCTTGCTGGCGTGGCAGCTGTTCCAAGGTTCCAGTATATCCAGTTCCCGTATATCTAGGTCATGCGCACGTACGGGAAAATACACGCTCACGGCGGGCCGTGACGAGATGCGGGGAGGGTGGGTAGGTGTCTTAGGGGGCCGCGGTGCGGTGCGGCAAAAAGGGGAGAGGCATGGCGCGGTGCGTGTTGGCTGTGGCGGGCGTGGTGTCGGCTTGGGCTGGGGAGTGGACATGTGTGATCAATCAAGGGTGTCTATCCCACTCGGCGCCGAATCAGGCGCGGGGTGGGTGGATACTAGCCCTTGTTGTTAGCGCTTGTGCGTGCTTCTTCTGCGGTCGCGAATCAGCGGCCAAGGGGGTTGGCGACGGCGGTGAGACACACACGTGGGTCAGGTGAGGCGGCGGTGCCATGAAACGGGAGGAGCGTGGCGCGGTGTTGGCTTGGGGTGGGGAGTGGACATGATTGTGTGATCAATCAAGGGTGTCTATCCCACTTCGCGCCGAATCAGGCGCGGGGTGGGTGGATACTAACCCTTGTTGTTAGCGCTTGTGCGTGCTTCTTCTGCGGTCGCGAATCAGCGGCCAAGGGGGTTGGCGACGGCGGTGAGACACACACGTGGGTCAGGTGGGGCGGCGGTGCCATGAAACGGGAGGAGCGTGGCGCGGTGTTGGCTTGGGGTGGGGAGTGGACATGATTGTGTGATCAATCAAGGGTGTCTATCCCACTTCGCGCCGAATCAGGCGCGGGGTGGGTGGATACTAACCCTTGTTAGCGCTTGTGCGTGCTTCTTCTGCGGTCGCGAATCAGGCGGCCAAGGGGGTTGGCGACGGCGGTGAGACACACACGTGGGTCAGGTGGGGCGGCGGTGCCATGAAACGGGAGGAGCGTGGCGCGGTGTTGGCTTGGGGTGGGGAGTGGACATGATGGTGTGATCAATCAAGGGTGTCTATCCCACTTCGCGCCGAATCAGGCGCGGGGTGGGTGGATACTAGCCCTTGTTAGCGCTTGTGCGTGCTTCTTCTGCGGTCGCGAATCAGCGGCCAAGGGGGTTGGCGACGGCGGTGAGACACACACGTGGGTCAGGTGGGGCGGCGGTGCCATGAAACGGGAGGAGCGTGGCGCGGTGTTGGCTTGGGGTGGGGAGTGGACATGATTGTGTGATCAATCAAGGGTGTCTATCCCACTTCGCGCCAAATCAGGCGCGGGGTGGGTGGATACTAACCCTTGTTGGCGCTTGTGCGTGCTTCTTCTGCGGTCGCGAATCAGCGGCCAAGGGGGTTGGCGACGGCGGTGAGACACATACGTGGGTCAGGTGGGGCGGCGGTGCCATGAAACGGGAGGAGCGTGGCACGGTGTTGGCTTGGGGTGGGGAGTGGACATGATTGTGTGATCAATCAAGGGTGTCTATCCCACTTCGCGCCGAATCAGGCGCGGGGTGGGTGGATACTAACCCTTGTTGTTAGCGCTTGTGCGTGCTTCTTCTACGGTCGCGAATCAGCGGCCAAGGGGGTTGTCGACGGCGGTGAGACACACACGTGGGTCAGGTGGGGCGGCGGTGCCATGAAACGGGAGGAGCGTGGCGCGGTGTTGGCTTGGGGTGGGGAGTGGACATGATTGTGTGATCAATCAAGGGTGTCTATCCCACTTCGCGCCGAATCAGGCGCGGGGTGGGTGGATACTAACCCTTGTTAGCGCTTGTGCGTGCTTCTTCTGCGGTCGCGAATCAGCGGCCAAGGGGGTTGGCGACGGCGGTGAGACACACACGTGGGTCAGGTGGGGCGGCGGTGCCGTGAAACGGGAGGGGCGTGGCGCGGTGTTGGCTTGGGGTGGGGAGTGGACATGATTGTGTGATCAATCAAGGGTGTCTATCCCACTTCGCGCCGAATCAGGCGCGGGGTGGGTGGATACTAACCCTTGTTAGCGCTTGTGCGTGCTTCTTCTGCGGTCGCGAATCAGCGGCCAAGGGGGTTGGCGACGGCGGTGAGACACACACGTGGGTCAGGTGGGGCGGCGGTGCCGTGAAACGGGAGGAGCGTGGCGCGGTGTTGGCTTGGGGTGGGGAGTGGACATGATTGTGTGATCAATCAAGGGTGTCTATCCCACTTCGCGCCGAATCAGGCGCGGGGTGGGTGGATACTAACCCTTGTTGTTAGCGCTTGTGCGTGCTTCTTCTGCGGTCGCGAATCAGCGGCCAAGGGGGTTGGCGACGGCGGTGAGACACACACGTGGGTCAGGTGGGGCGGCGGTGCCATGAAACGGGAGGAGCGTGGCACGGTGTTGGCTTGGGGTGGGGAGTGGTCATGATTGTGTGATCAATCAAGGGTGTCTATCCCACTTCGCGCCGAATCAGGCGCGGGGTGGGTGGATACTAACCCTTGTTGTTAGCGCTTGTGCGTGCTTCTTCTGCGGTCGCGAATCAGCGGCCAAGGGGGTTGGCGACGGCGGTGAGACACACACGTGGGTCAGGTGGGGCGGCGGTGCCATGAAACGGGAGGAGCGTGGCGCGGTGTTGGCTTGGGGTGGGGAGTGGACATGATTGTGTGATCAATCAAGGGTGTCTATCCCACTTCGCGCCGAATCAGGCGCGGGGTGGGTGGATACTAACCCTTGTTGTTAGCGCTTGTGCGTGCTTCTTCTGCGGTCGCGAATCAGCGGCCAAGGGGGTTGGCGACGGCGGTGAGACACACACGTGGGTCAGGTGGGGCGGCGGTGCCATGAAACGGGAGGAGCGTGGCGCGGTGCTGGCTTGGGGTGGGGAGTGGACATGATTGTGTGATCAATCAAGGGTGTCTATCCCACTTCGCGCCGAATCAGGCGCGGGGTGGGTGGATACTAACCCTTGTTAGCGCTTGTGCGTGCTTCTTCTGCGGTCGCGAATCAGCGGCCAAGGGGGTTGGCGACGGCGGTGAGACACACATGTGGGTCAAGTGGGGTGGTGGTGCCATGAAACGGGAGGCGCGTTGTGTGTTGGCTATGGCGGCCGCGGTGTTGGCCTGTGCTGGGAAGTGGTTGTGTGTGATTATTCAAGCGTGACTCGGCTTATGGTTTACTCAGCTAATGGTTAAGGTAGGGTGTGTTGCGGGATGGATGCCATGGGTTGCATGTGTGACAGGCGGGGAATTTGGAAGACGGCTTGGCGGAAAGCTGCAAGATCTCCGATGCAGAAAGCGTATGAAATTAGCTTTTGCAAATATAGCACACCGTATTGATAGACATAGTTGGACCCTCCTAGCTAGTATGCCGCCTGCAAGATCCTAGCATAGCATATCTGGTAACAGTTATGTAACATTCCATGCCTGCTTGCCACTTGCACTAATCTTGCACACGTGGCCTCATAGTGCATCCTGCCTGCCACGTGTCCAACCGTGGTCATACCGTGGTAAATTTACCGGCCATATGTGGTAATTTTACCATTGGGGGTAAATTTACCGGTCATATGTGGTAATTTTACCATTGGGGGTCAATTTACCGGTCGTAGGGGGGTACCATGGTAAATTATATACATCAATGGTAAACAGTAATATATAATTACCGCGCTATAAGTAAATGTGGTAAAATCGTGTTAGAAAAGTGCCCAGTAACCAATAGGAAATTACCCACGGGATTTATACCGCCACTATTAGTATGATGGTGGTAAAACACCAATTTACCACAATTTACCACCAGTTTACCACATTTTACCACCATTTTACCACGTTTATTTCTCAGTGTGATAGGTAAAATTAAAGCAGTATAAATATTTTGCAAACATTTTTAAGCAAAACTGCATTTTAATGTCACACTGAATGTTACGTGGTTTGCAGGAGGTATGTTACACCCCTGACACACACATTCAATTTTTAGGGTGTTACAAGTGCTGCATAAATCAGGGATTGTTTATTGATAGCTAAATAATCATATTAGCAAAAAAAATCAATCCGAAATTTTCATTTTGAAATCATGCGTAAAACATTTTGACGCATTTCGTTACAGCCAATATGTACACCCCTACATATTCCACACCTGCTATCTAGGGTGTTACACGAGATATGACTATGGTCATTATGATTTTCTGATACCTTAATAGGTGTAAAATCATAATATCAAATAAAATAGGGTCGAATTTTCAATTTTCAAATATTTCTGATGGTTATTGCGATTTCTTTTGAGTGGCAGTATATTCCTGATGTTAATTGTGATTTCTTATTGTCACAGTTGTTTACCTCTGTCACTATGAGTTTAGATTCCGAGCCGTTGAGTATCTTTGACTTGATCTGATTTAATTAGTAGGACTATAAGTGGTAACCGGGCCCACACAGTGATTTCTTTCTCACTGACGAGTTCCAGGCAGGGAACGAAACTAGTCTGAGCTATGCCAAAACAATTAAATCTTATGTTTATATAGCATACAGTTTTAACTTGTGGTTCTCTTGTACAAACTGAGACTTAACATATCATAACTTAAACATAGCACGTGTTTGCCCGTTATTTTCGCGCCACTATTTCGAGGTGGTCGACGCTAGACGGTGTATTGAAGAATTTGGGGCTCTCACCTGAGGTACCAGTTCAACCTACTGTGTGTAATCCCCGGAATTCGGGGCTCTCAATTAAATCGTGGGCAGGGGACGATCAATTACTGCCTGGACTTTATTGTGCTCTACTACACTCTTTCAGCACGCGATTGATTGCGAAGCTTCAAACCTTGCTGGATGTGACACACCGACAGTCAAATCTGTCACCTGTCACTTCCTATAGTAGGCTGGGTGACCGTCACCAGTAGACGGGAAACACCCGTTAGTATTTATGTATGCCTCTCTTTTATCAAAGACACTTTATCGTTCTGATTCCGTACCCTTAACTCAGGGTTTATTTCAACAGTTAAGATATATTACTTCCACACTATATATCTGCCAGGTTTGGCCCCACTTGCGCTTTATTTAGCCACTGCGAGATTACCACCATGAGTGGCTAAGCTCGGACGCCTGGGATGGAGTGAGGCGCTCCGCGCGTGAGAGTGCCGGCAGTCACGGGTATGGCCTAAGTTTTATGGGTTGATTTACGGCACGCCGCGCCGGTTGGAAGACAATTTTCTTACGGGGCTTAACGTTGGACTGGTTTACGCTTTCTGGTTGGATCCCACACCGTTGCGTATCGGCCGCCGCTACCACACGACTTCCCGGAATTATTTGATCTCTCACGGCTGCCGTATCGGCGACCCACGCGTTTCTTGGCCGCCCGACACTGCCGCACATCTCACGTTTCATTGCCTCACTCCGCCCCTTCAGTCCTTCTCAGTATGGTAGCTTCTACTCGAGCCACCGCTAGCATGGCGAATCGCCGACGCGCACTAGCCACGATTTTTGATTCAGCGGCTGCGAGACACGCCAACACTCCAGCCACACCGCCGGCAGCTCAGCCGGCTGCCAATTCAGCGGGTGCTACGTTCCTAGCCTCGGTGCGCACACTTCAACGAGAACACTTCGACATGAAGATCTCCAAGTCCGTTCGTCAGAAGTTGTTCGAGGACAAGAACGGGCGGTTTTCGGCGGCTGAGGGACACGCATCCGCGCTCTTCGCCAGGATGGTCTCTGCGCTGCAGACGGCGTTTGTCACGGAGGACATTGGTTTCGCACCCCTTTTCCTGCTTGACGATGCTACCCTTCCCATCCGCGTGGAGGCCAACGCCTTATTGTTCTCCACGCTCGAGCTCATGGTTGACCCCGCGTCGCCGGCAGCGGACTGGATGGACTCCTCGCACTCCACGTTCCCGAACGACGGTAAGCGGGTGCTTCTCGAGTTTGCCCGCCGCATGATCCCAGCGGGTGACCCCTTTCAGGGCCAGGCGGACATGTTGGGCATCCGCGTCTCTGCGGGCGTGGACCCGCATGACAAGATCAGCGACTTCAACGCCGCTCTGAAGGCTGCGAGGACGCGGGCGACACTCCACGATGAAGACGTGAAGGCGCTGTTCATCAAGTCCCTCGACACCGTCTTCTACCAGCCGGTGGTATCACGGTTGCTTCTCCACGATCAACGAGCCGCTCACGACCTCCTCACGATTCAACAATGGGTGCGTGAATGCTACTCCGAGCACGTGCGGGCGGGCACCACCACGGCGTCCGCACACCGCTACTCTCACGGCACGCATTTCATGGAGGGGGCCGCCGATGACTCCGGTGGACCCGGTGAGCTCGCGGACTTGAGGACGATGGTCCTCGACTTGAAGCGTCAATTAGCCGCATTCCTCGACACCGCCGAGTCCGGACCGGCTCCGCGGGGATTTACTCCTCGCGCGGACAAGCCGGACCGCCGCATCAAGACTCGTTTCGCGGCCTCGCCCCTCCCCAAGGGGGGCAATTGGTCTCAGTCCATATCCAAGAAGGTGGCCTTCCATCGCGACACCGGCGCGACCGTGCCGTACTGCCAAAATCAGGTGTGCGCGAAGGGCAAGGCGCGGCATTGGCATCGGGACTGCCCGAACGGGGGCCGAACCGGGCTCTCGGCCTACGCTTTCGCTGAGGAGGCCGAGAACTCGGTGTTGGCCGCAAAGTTTCAACATGCCATCGACCACGACAACGCCGAGGAGTTCGACGCTCTTTGCATGCTCGCGGGCGGGAAGCCGGACATCTTC
Source organism: Cymbomonas tetramitiformis (assembly GCA_001247695.2). Lineage (NCBI taxonomy): Eukaryota > Viridiplantae > Chlorophyta > Pyramimonadophyceae > Pyramimonadales > Pyramimonadaceae > Cymbomonas > Cymbomonas tetramitiformis. The sequence goes on from LGRX02000245.1 coordinate 83,899, forward strand.
GCCGACCTCTCCGCGTGCTCGTTCTGCGAGGAGGACGGTGAGGCCCTCGTGTCCGCCGTCACCGAGTTCTCCGAGTTGGCGCGCGCGGCTGGGGATTCGACATTCAACGTCAACACCTTCACTGCCGACTTGCCGGTGGTGTCGGAGCCACCCGCACACTCCCCGCCCGCGTCGGTTGAATCCGGGGAGGAATGGACCGGTCCGCCGAACCCCTTCTGCCCTCCTGTCACCCGCACGTTTGCCGACTTCATTGAGAGCACGGGCATTGCGTTAGTGCCCGACGAGCCGGCCCCGAGCATGAATTTGCTCTCCGCGGTTGAGGAACCGGAACGCGTGATCGACTACAAGCCCGCGACTTACGTCCCGAGCGACGATGACGACGAAGATGCCTCGGTGACACCGCCGCGGCCACGGTACGGCTGCGGAAACGGCATTCCGAGGTTCGCGAGGTCTCTCCTCACTTCCTCCTTGGTGTGCGCACTCTTTATAATTTGTGCCACCGCCGCACCGCACGCCGTTGCCGGTGTCGGTGGTGCCGGTGCGCGCACATGCACGGGTCCACCGGTCGGTGGTGCTACGTGGACTGACTCGGCAGTCCCGGCTGCGGAGGCTTCGCCAGCTGACGTTCTTCATGACATACCATGTGCTATTCCGCCTCGTCGCCAGCGGCGGGAGCGGAGGCGACAGGGACTCTATATGGCTCCGATGCCGTGGCATCCCGGGCCGCCGCCGCCTACCGAGTTGTTTGTGGACGGCCCTCCGTTGTCGCCGGCGTCGTCTTCAGATGACGAGGCCCCACCGTCGGGCAGCACTTGGCAGCACCCCGGTGCAGTGCAGCCTCCCGTGATCGAGATCGAGAACCCGTCAATTTCTTCTACGAATGATTCATCACCGGCCCCGGGGGCCGACAACCGCTTCACAGTCACGCTGCTCCGAGCCGGACAGACAGCTCCGAAGATCCCTAGTGGCTAGAATTGGTCACGCCGTGCCTGCCTAGAGAGTAGCTATAGAGTGGCTTCCTAGATGTGCAGAGGAGCTCACTAAATTTGAGCTGTGTTTAGGGTTTTAGCAGAGTAACAGCAGTATCTAACAATCTTGTTGTGACCTGGGACCGCCCTGACCAAGAGTACAGGCCCCCAGTTGTGCTAGTTTCCTCCTGAAGTTGAGTAGGGAGTTTGTTTGCTTCGTTTCACTACTAGCTCCGGTCACCACCCTAGGTGGTGTGCTGGATGTGACACACCGACAGTCAAATCTGTCACCTGTCACTTCCTATAGTAGGCTGGGTGACCGTCACCAGTAGACGGGAAACACCCGTTAGTATTTATGTATGCCTCTCTTTTATCAAAGACACTTTATCGTTCTGATTCCGTACCCTTAACTCAGGGTTTATTTCAACAGTTAAGATATATTACTTCCACACTATATATCTGCCAAACCTTTCGGCTGCGACTGCATGTACTGCTGGGCAACCAATGCTGGGTGTGGACACACGATCGTGAACTTATACCGGAAGAAATATTTTAGTGATGCTATGGGACAAGTTAATCTTTTGAAATTGTCCTACTAATTCTGCTGAGCGATTAGCCTCGTCTATTATTTATCTACTGGACTGAGTCCCGATTGTGGTGTGGGAACACCGGCAGAACTAACGTGACATATGTCACTTCCACCTCACGCCGTCGGACAATTTTCACCACAGTCGATGCAGCAGTACCACCCGAACGCCCCAGCGGGCCAGCCGCCACCTCCCCCCAATCCACCACCACCCCCTCACCAGCAAGCCTATCAACAACAGGCTTACAACCCTGGCTACAATCCCGGCTACGCCCAGAACTGGACTAATGGACCCCGTCAACCAGGCCGATTCGCCGAGCTGCAGGACCAACTTACCACGGCTAACCTAGCGAAAGTCAGTGCGGAGATGAGGCTAGAGAATGAAAAGACCCTCAGGCAGAAGGACAAAGAAATTATCGAGGCCTCGAAGGGTAGAAAATCGGAGAAGGACAAAAAGAAAAAGAAGAAGTCCGGCTCAGCAAAGGCGAAAAAGAAGAAGTCGAAAAAACAACTCACCTCGTCTTCGGATTCCAGTGATGACACCTCCACTGACTCCAGCGACTCCGGCAGCTCAGGCAGGCGCAAACGCCGACAACGTGCTAAACGTAAGGACGGGAAAGCGGAGATGCGTTCCATTAAAAAGCAACTGGAGATGGCGATGCAGGCGAACCAGGTGCTCCTGACAACACCCCCGCCGCCACCGCCGCCCGCTGCCAAAACTGCCGAACCAAGTAAGGAATCGTCCAGCAAAAGCAAGAAGAAAAAGAGGGCGCGACCGGTTACCTCCAGTTCTTCTTCGTCGTCGTCCAGCTCTTCGAGCAGTTCTTCTTCGGATGACGGGGACTTCGGGAATATGGCAGCCCTAGACGACAAGGACGTGGCAGAGAAGTTCAAGGCCGCAGCGGGGACCAAGAGACTGATTGACATACTACGGGCTGTGGGAAAATTGCCGGACGGGTGGGACAAGACCAAGCAGAACGGGGGAATGACTCGACCTCAGATTGTGAAGCACGCGGTGAAGCTGAACAACAAGGGGGCGATCAACCTCCTGGACTTCTGACAGTTCGGGAAACGCCAGGAGAGCGCGGGCCGCCTTATGATGCTGCAGTCGACGTTACGCGCAGCGCTTGAGGAGCTCTTCTGGAATGAGGACAAGGAGGCCGACGAACTCGAGGCGGAGTTTATGATGGTATGGAGGTTTGCTGGACTAGTTTTTATGAAACTGTCGATGCTGAGACCGAGGTGGTGGGTGCGAAAGTTCCTGCCATACTGGCAGTCACTGACGGCGGAGGAGCTGGCGCGATGGTATGTCGGGGAGGACACCTATGCGGTGTACACGTTGGTTTCACCCTGGACGAGCCTATCATATGTGGGGAAAGCCTGGAGTGGTATTTACACCAGGGTAAAACAGCACCTGCGGGTCGCACGGGACCCGAAGCTATGGGGTGCTAAGAAGCTTTATTCATGGCTGCGCAGCTATGGTACGTGGAACTATGTATTTGTCCCACTAGGCTTTTTTCATGGGAAGAGTGACTGTGATGCGGGGGAGAAGCGGCTGATCAGGTGTACCCAGCACTGGGAGCATACTCTGAACACGAGGGGCGTGAAGCCGAGGGGGACCACCGAAGCGAAGCGGAGACGTAATTGTGTCAGGGGTTTCGGGAGAAAACCTCGGAGGCTCTATGAGCGAGCTAAGGAGCTGGGCCGTGGGACGACTGCGGGGATGTCTACCTTCTCGCAGGTGACGTCAGCTGATTACTGCGGTTCAGACATGCGGGTCTGGCTGGAGAAGGCGGCTGCTGGTGACGTGTTGGACAATGATGTAACTATTATGCCTGGGGTCGGTGACTCGACGTCTTGGAAAATGGTAACCCTTATGTTCGGGCACAATGAGGTGGAGACCACGACGGTGGTCAAGGGGAAGAGGGCGAGATGCATACAGACGCTGGCGGAATGTGTGCAGCTAGTGAGGAGGCGTGCGGTGAGATTATGCTTTGAAAAAGGAGTGACTCAGGTGCACGACAGATGGGCGAGGAAAACGGTGACGCACTTACTCAGACACCCTGAGACACGGAGGTATTTATACAACTGCACACTGGCGCAACTGGTGCGATTATTTGAGGCCGTGAGGGCTGAGGTCCCATGGGAGAAGCGGGCGAAACTACGCGGACATATCAGTTTGGCAGCGAAGGTGGTGTATGGGTTTGTGATGAAGGGTGTTTACCCGCTAAAGCTGCCCCCATCTGACAAGTGGGGAAAGCTGCAGGTGCGGAAGGTGGTGGACCAACTGGTGGCCGACTTGGGGCTCCCGAGACGGGCGAGGGTCTTTGTGAGGAAACGTACGATGCCAGTGCTGACGAGTTCAATGAAACTGCGGGATTTATTTTGCAATTTTCGTGAACTGACCTTACTAAAAGACCCTCCACCGTGTTTGTGTCACTTGGCTTCCAACGAACTACCTCGTGTTGACGGACACGTGTGTGTGAGGACGACGGACCTACATACTGGACCTTTGGCTATCTTGAACAGAAACTTGAAGGACACGCCAGTGGTGAAGGTGAACTTCGTGAAGGACATGGAGAGGGCCTGTACGGAGTTCGGCGTACAGTTCTCTGGAGTCGCGAAGACTGTGGGTGACCAGGCTCTTCTTCGTATGTTACCTGTGACACTGGTACCAGACGAGGGTGAGGAGCAGGTGACACTGTCACACGCAGTACAACGAGTTGGTGGGAAGCTGCTGCGCTGGGTGGAGTTGAGGAACAGCGAGGGGAGCATGGTTCAGAGGACCTTGTACGAAAGGTTTGAAGTTCTTTTACGTCGACTGGCAGTATGGAAGGGGCTGGGCGTGCACGTCGACTTTCTGGAGTTGCTTCGCTATGTCGCGAAACGTATGTTATTCTGGAACCAGCGCGTTACGAGGGATTACTGGATCACAGACTACCAGGATCAAAACGTTCTCCGGCGAGTACTACACCTTCTGGTGGAATGCTTCGGGTCACCTTTCGACTTCAACTTGGATGCCACGTTCTTCTTCACCCCCTACAAGGAGGACGAGATGTTCGGTGCTGGAGTCGATGCGTACTCCTTTCTCTGGCACTTCTGCAGTCTGGCCAACCCCATATACACGGTGGAGCGTATCTGGCAGACAGTGCAACATGCAGTGAGATCGGCACGTACGGCGAAGACTACGTCGAGGACAGTGATTATCGCTCCGTCTTGGAAAGACTGGACTGAAGAAACTGGTGTATACCGCCTGATGCAGCTGGCGAAGCACAAGTTTAAATTCGTGGCACCGCAGGCAGCTCTGGGCTACGTGGACAAGTCGACGGGTGCACGTTTTAATGTGGACGTCCTGATTGTCCAGAACACTAAAGCTGCGAGGAAGTACCCGATCACCGCTGCGCACCTGGCAGTTCTGAGAAAGCACTTCGCAGGGAGGATGAGCATGGAGCCACGGTATGACGAGTCTTGGCACGTACCTCTGTGCCCTGAACTGATTGTGCTTGCGGATGCAGACTGGGAGGTGGGACCTGTGCCCAGAAAATTACTGGATCTTGAGCACTCTCTGAAGGGCGAGGCCACCCTCAAGTGGCAACAGAATCTGAGGCTGCAGCAGTGGATGGCAGATTTCTTTCTGCGAGATGAAGCTGTTGATGCGGGTGACAACAGCGCGGCGGTCAGTGCTAATGAGTATTGTCGGGTACTGGAACGGCTGTGTGCTGGGACAGCGCGTGTGTATCTGGACAGGAACGCGGGCGTGGGTGCGTTGTTATGCCAGAGGCGGTATTATGACATTTTGGTTCACGAACGCGAGACTAGCACTGCGTTATTCGAGCCTGCTGGACGGACCGAGGCCGAGGTTGTCGCGGGGATGTTGACCGACTTTAACAGATTTATGCTGGGTAATGTTTGTAAGTTTCGTCGCACGGGTACTTTTGGTGCTACTTATGCACTGCTGAAGGACAAATGTGTAGAACTTAAGAAGTATCGCCCAGTGCAGCCTAACAGTGGTGGACCGATCGCGCCGTTGCAGAATTTGTCGGGACGAGCGATTGAGTTTATGGTGGAGCAAGCGGGGGGCTCGTTGACGTTGGGAGGCACTCACCGTTTGATGCAGGCTGTGCGACGTTTTAATGAGAAAGCCCAAGGAGCTCGCGGTATTTATCTGTTTGGCTTTGACGTGAAGGATCAGTTTTCTACTCTGGAACACCGTGGTTGTGAACGTGCTGTTATTTCTATTGTGGAAGCTGCGTGCGCTAAGTCTGGGAAGAATTCCGTTCTGGTTAATGTGCGTGGCAGCCGCGGAGTGCAGTGGTATGTGCGTGGGATTCCTTTGAAGACTGCTGTACGTTTCACGAAGCGTAAACTTATTCGTGCACTTTTACTCTCTTTAACTAACAATTATGTCTGGATTGCTGGACAGTTGGTTCGTCAGACACGAGGTGTTGGAATGGGCGGTTGTGACAGTCCGGGCCAAGCACTTTGTGTGTGTGCTTACGGTGAACGGGAATTTACGCAGAGTGTTCGTGCGGATCGCCGGTATTTGTCAGCAGTGAGACAGGCTGATGACGGTTTGGCGATGGTTTGCACGTGGACGGGTACTGATCGAGAGTGGCGGAGAATTAGACGGATTTTACGCCGCTATCGTGACAACTGTTATCCTCCTGGGATGCGAGTCTTGCAAACTGAGGTGGCGGGTTCTGATCCTGACTTACCTAACGCTCTGGAATATTGTGGTATGGAAGTTCTCGTGCAGGATGGGCATATATGTCTCCGACAGATGATGCAGAATGAGAAACGTGGTAGTCTTCAGCTTTGTGATGAGCGTCGTGCCTTTCCTTTTGTTCACTGGGGCTCAGCTTGCCCGGAAAGTAGGAAGGCTAGCACTTTGGTTTCAGTGCTTTCTCGGATGTTGGCGCACACTGATGAGGACAGAATGTCCGTGGCTCTTTTGCAGCTTTGGCGTGAATTAAAGCGGCAGGATTATCCCGATGGATGGTTGAGCCGGGGTTTGTCAGCTATGGCGGCAAAGTTTCCCCTGGATTATTGGGGCAGGCTTAAATGCTTGATGCTGAAGATGAAGTCTCCGACGTTGTGATTATTACTGGATGGTTTTTGTATGCTTCTTTATTTGGGGCTTTGTTATCTTTCTTATGAGTGGCGGTATATTTCTGATGGTTATTGCGATTTCTTTTGAGTGGCAGTATATTCCTGATGTTAATTGTGATTTCTTATTGTCACAGTTGTTTACCTCTGTCACTATGAGTTTAGATTCCGAGCCGTTGAGTATCTTTGACTTGATCTGATTTAATTAGTAGGACTATAAGTGGTAACCGGGCCCACACAGTGATTTCTTTCTCACTGACGAGTTCCAGGCAGGGAACGAAACTAGTCTGAGCTATGCCAAAACAATTAAATCTTATGTTTATATAGCATACAGTTTTAACTTGTGGTTCTCTTGTACAAACTGAGACTTAACATATCATAACTTAAACATAGCAAACGAATTTCACCCATTTTGGCCGTTTTTCGGCTTGATTATTGTTTTCCATAGTAATATATCTCTGTGTGTGTGTGTGAGCTGCAAAGTACAGAAGTACTGCATTTCACTTCACTTTTGCACATGACAATTTTCATGGCATAAAAGTGAATATTCCTGTATGTCAACATCTGTGGTTGATCATATCTGTGGGTTTTACTGATTTGAAACCCATGGAAGTAAATGCACTCCCTGATAATGTTTAGGTATACCAACTATAAGCGGATTATCCACTTTAGTGATAATTTATCAACCTATGATATGTTTGAGCATATGACTGTGCTCTAAGAGTATATCAAAAATGATATCTCTAAATTTCAAACATATCTGGACATAGCTTGATTATCATCAAAGCAGTTTAGCACAACACATATATATGTGTGTGTATGTCCACAACAACCTATGTCAGCTCAATATATGTATGTACTGATCTGGTTAGGTACATGCATTTGTGCTGATCAATACTGAGTCAATTGTCAGAATGCAGTATAGTGGTTGTTGTTGCTCCAGCGATGTGTGAGAGTGAGTGGACTGTGCTCAACAGTTACCAGCTGTTGTAATGAGCACAGTATTCTGCCTTCGGGTCTGGAGATAACTCCATCCAGCCCTACAGCATGTTGTCTTATCCTGCTCCCATATCTATCGCAATCACTGACATTCCACACGCACATGTGTTTGTGGAATGTTATCCATATTATCATGTACATTATAGTTGATCTATTCACTCTGAGTCAGTGAATGTCAATATATACAATAAATGCCAGTGTGTGTGCAATGTGTAATACTGCTGATTAGTACTTTTGCCAGTGTGTGTGTGTGTGTTCACTTTTCACACTTACAGGAAGATAACTTCTGGTATTACAATATTCCCAGATAGTGTTCATGCAGGATGGTTTCAGCATACCATGTGCTGAATGAATCTAGCATGATATATATCAGGTTAAGAGTTATTGTAATCCTGGTATAATCTCATTCACAATAATGAGTTGCTGATTGATTTTAGCTCTGGTGAGTATTCCTTCCAGTAATCCACCATAGAGCGATATGTGATCCGAAGAGCATCTCGGCTCCACCGGGACATAACGAGCTAATTATGATGTTAAGACTACTTTCAGGCACCTTATGCTAACATGAATTCTAATATAATCTAGCATGCACTGCAATGTGCTTGTGAACTGTTCAATACATTGCAAAATGATGCTAATATTCCAGTTGCTAACGTGATCAAACTGGTATATATACTACAGCTGATATCATGATCAAGCTGCTTTGGTGATGCATGCACAACTTACAATATTGCAGTCACTCAGTATAGAATGTATACATGGTGCTGCATGTAACTTAGCTCAACTTAGCTCAACTCGACTAAGCTCTGCTCAACTCGACTCAGCTTTGCCCAACTTTGCTGTTTGCTTTGCTTTGCTTCTCAGTTGAGCTCAGCATGTCAGCTTATGTGTGTTGAGCTTTACCACGATTCGTTCCTCAGGATGGCCACTCAAAACATGGACGTGCGCTACTCGGAGACCAACAAGCAAGCATCACCTTCCCAAAAAGAAAAAAATGCGGATAATAAGACAAAAAAAATCAGCACGAGCAATAGAAGAAAAGGGAAAGAAAACTCTAGAAGCCAGATGGCCAGTGGCCCAAGCTTGAAAGACTAGGCCGTCGAGTATGAAATAAATGAGAACTCGTGCACGAAGTCACGAGCTGTGGTAAGTACTTATTTACCCTTTGTTGTTTTTTGCGCATAAGTTCTTTTCAACTGTTACTCATTGTGGCACTATCGCATGTGCAGACAGAGGTGCCAAACACCTTCAGCAAGGAGTATTCAAGAATGTTTACCCAAGTTAAAAGATGGAATACGACACAATCGCGTGTGAAGCTTGCGCAACCAACCAAGTGGCTTGCAACTTTGACAAAAATACCCCAACACCAAAACGCTATAGGAGTGGGAAGTATAGATGAGAAAGAAGAAGAGTATAATAGCCAGTGATACCATCTTAGTGGAGACCGTATGGACATATGCAAATGAAGTAGCTTGTGTACTCAAAGGTGTATCTATTTATGTGGATTTGTTGATTTTTTTCTTTTTGAATTTGCCTCCTGCTTTCTAGCCTTGTGAAAGTCTACCTTTTTTTTAATGTGCGGTTCATGGTACTTGCCTTGAATGCTTGAACCGACCCTTGGACTTATCATGAGTGTCCCCCCATCGATTCAGGATCGTTCCAGTACTTGGAGCGTTCCAGGATCGTTCATGTACCTGGAGCGTTCCAAGATCGTTCCCGTACCTGGAGCGTTCCAGGATCGTTCCCGTACCTGGAGCGTTCCAGGATCGTTCCCGTACCTGGAGCGTTCCAGGATCGTTCCCGTACCCGGGGCGTTCCAGGATCGATCCCGTAAGAAACTTCCCTCCCGGGATCGATCCCGTTCCGGATCACGAAAAGAACGATCCCGGATCGCCTCGCCATTTTCCAGATGCAATACATAAGTCACTGACATCATTATGTATGTTGACATTACACTGACTCACTAAGTGTACATGATCAAGTATTATATCAACATATGATACATAGATACCATCCAACAAACACATGTGCGTGTTGGATGTCAAGCGATGGCGATACATATGGGACAAGATAAACAACCTGCTGAAGGGCTGGATGGAGAATATCTCCAGACCCGAAGGCAGTATACAGTGCTCAAATAAACAGTTGGTCACTGTTGAGCACTGTCCATACATCCCACACAATCGCTGGAGCAACTTCATTATCTACTTATGCATCATGACAATTGAATCAGAAACCTGATCACAATTCAGTGCATACTTTGTACAGTAAATCAGAAATTCAACATGATATCTGACAAAGTAGATAATAGAAATACTATGAGCATTTGCTCCAACTACTTAGTATCTGGGTGGCAACACCACCCAGAGAACTATCATAGATCCAAAGATATAAAGCAGATCTCCAGCAGACTCACTCGTGAGACTTTGCAATGCGATCGATGACTGCCAAAGACAGGCGACAGAACCAAGGAGCAATCTCGCCTGAAAAGGTCATCTACGGAGTTGATAGTCCTAAGTAAGTTAAAAACTATCTGACAGACATCAGTCGGTGACTACAAGTCATTGTTGATAAAACACACATTATCACCACTTTTTGCATGGTCGTGGGTTTCAATCAGCAAAACCCCATGTGTTGACCATCACATATCTTCACGAAAATGCCATGAAAAATATCATGTGTAAAAGTGAGATATGTTACATGAGTTATGTAAGATGTACATACTGCTATATATATATATATATATATGGCCAAAAACAGTGAAAATGGGTAAAATCCCATTGCGGGAGATTTCAAAATTGAAATTCGGACTCGATTTTTTCACGGAATATCATTTTATACCTATTAAGGTACCTGAAAAATATTATGTGCACATTCATATATCATGTAACACCCTAAATGTTTGTGTGTAACACCTAGGGGTGTACATAGTGGCTGAATGCGTGAAAAACTCACACGCATGATTTCAAAATGAAAATTTGGGTCTAATTTTTTTTGCTGGTCCAATTTTTCATCTATTGATAAATATGTCCAAAATATTTCAGCACTTGTAACACCCTGTAACACCCTGAAAATCACGTGTATGTAACTGAGGGTGTAACATACCCCCTAGATACCACGTGGTAAACAGTGACATATTAAATGCAGTTTTGCTCTAATTTCTTCAGGAAATGTTCATACTACTTAAATTTGATATAATTAAGTGTTACTGATACCATGTAACACCCTAATGTCACTATAGGTGATAAGGGTCACAGTAACCCTACACACCCTAAAACGCCACTATATAATAGTGAAACACTGTGTGTTTGGCATTTTGGTCATGCTGAAATCAGCACATTCATGACCAATATATCGGGCAACAACCCAATAACTGTAGGGCAACAACCCAATAACTATACAGTTGCTTCCTATGGGAATTGCATGCTTCTTGATGAGGTAATAGGCATTTGACAACTGCCTGTGGAGTTCACACTTCCTTGAGGGGGGAAGAAGGTGGAACCATATATATATACTTCACCTCACTATATCAATGTACAAAAATAATACATGTACAATATATAGATATACATAGATATATATATCACACACACACACACATCCATTTTGAAGGTTTTGTTGGTGTGGTGATTTATTTTAGATGGCAGAAGAACCAGCAGTTATACCAGCTATAGATCAATATCCGACTAACTGGTACTTTGACATTCTGGGTTCTTATGATCATTTCAGCAGATTCAAAATACCTTCATGGTTAAAGGGTTATGCTAACACACAGACCCGATATGATCAGATAGGATATTTCGATGCCATCAGCAGAATGAAGACAGACATGAGTCGGTACAGAGATCCAGAGACTGAGCCTAAGGAACCAGATGAGGATTACTCAGAGGATAATCCCCCGCCTGCATTTACAGATCCAGATGATGGTCAGGCCACCGCAGCATTAGTTCCAGCCGCAATTGTCCCTAAGGTGAAAATGAATACACCGAAGGAGTACAAAGTCGGACAGGATGCGGAGGTTTGGATGGATGCAGTAGACAGATATTTTCAGTTTACATATCCAGGAAATCCCCACAAACGATCAGTTGCCAAAAAGCATCTTATGGCACTGCATCAGGGTAACCAGACTTTTACAGATTACCTACGCACATTCACATCACTGGCTTCTCTAGCATCAGTTGATTTGGATGATGTCTTGATCAAGGACAGATTCGTCAGTAACATGGAGTCAGACCTTCGGAAACAGTTTCATCTCAGATTTCTGACAGAAGATGAAAGGAATAACCTGTCGTGGGCACAGACCACACAGGTTCTGCTCGATTTGAATTATGTAGTTCATTCGAAGCAGGCAGAGACCCTTCACTATAGGGGACATAAGGAACAGTCAGGAGGCCCAGTCAGAAAAGACAAGGACAAGGGCCGTGGCAATAAGCCATATGACAGATCCAATCAGAATCGAGGCAACCAGAATCAGAATGCCAACCAGAATTCCCAGAGGAATAAAGGAAAAGGCAAAGGAAAAGGCAAGGGGAAAGGAAAAGGAAAAGGAACAACAGCAAATCCTCCCCAGCCTTGTCAGCGTTGTGGTCGTCCTGGTCACATAAAAAAGGATTGCTTCGCCACCACCACAGCAGATGGAAATGCCATACAAGGCAAGCCTCCAGCTCCCAATCCTGGATATCGTCAGAATAATCAGAACAGAGGACAACAGCAGCAGAATAATCAGGGTGCTAAAAATGAGTCTAACAAACTTGTAAAAACAGTCAACACCCTGGTTAAGGCAGCTACAGAATCAGCAGAGCATCAATGCAGCAATTGTAGCTCCAGCTACAGCTCCAGCATCAGCTCCAGCTCCTCAGGGAAACTCTCCGGGTACTGCACAGGTACCAGTGATGAGGGCACCCCAAAGATAAATCAGCGTGAAAATACCACTGAAGCAAGTGGCCGGGTTGAGAGTATCTCAGAAGAAGTCCGTTCCAGTCTGACATTACAGTTCCAGCAGATGGATACTCCCTCAGCACACATCGCACAGATGCGGTCTCTATTAGGGCTGGATAAGCGAGCCCTCATCAGTATATCATATAAAATAATAGTAAACGCTGTGTTATAGGACGGTAACACACGCGTAAGATAATAGCGGGGATGAGTGCAGACTTCTGTGAGAAGATGCTGCCTCTAGCACAACGCTAGCTCATCTAAATACCATATGTCTCCCATCGCATAGATGGTACCGCCATTGGGTTGTGAACCCGAGACATTGGTTGAACGACCAGTATCGTCAGAACGAATAATACGTTCGCCCCATAATACTGCGCATGCTTGTTCCGCACATGCTTGAAGCGAAGATGATTTCTTGTTTGTTACTTCAAGATGTATCTTGCTTTGCCATCTTCGAGTTCGACATACGAACTCTTGATGACAGGTGTCATTCAAGTCTTTATTCCTTGAATAATGACAGATGATGTGACTTATCATCTGACGACATGTACAGTCATAGTCGACCGTACTGACGACTGTCTGTCATTAAAATATATGACATGACTCGACATGACATGACATGACATGGTATGACATGTCTGACAGGTATGACACGTATGACATGTATGACACATATGTCATCGGTCATGACCCTGACAGATCTCCCCTCTTAAAAGAGTTTTGACCTCACAACGGGCATACCTTTGTATATGTCTTTGATGTCATTGTTGTTGTTGCTTCTGCTGGTACCAGTCGTCTTACACCGATTTGAGGCGTCCCTCATGGTGTTTTTAGGTTATTGGGGGGAACTGAGTCCACTTTAGTCCCTCACCTTGGCATGATGCCTTATAGGCTAATGCCTTACAGTTCTTAGGATGTAGCCCCCTTTGAATTGCGTATCGTGATACAGATTAACGCTGGATTACTGATTGATCCACACGTATCGTGCGTCAGAGTGACGATTCAAAGTATCCGAGGTGTACGTTACGGATTATTTGCGCTAGCCGTCGACGCTTTTGCGAACGATGATCCCACGAATTAACAATTTCTCATTAATCGAACGATTCTCGGCCTTATATATACAACTGATCGTTTGCTGTTCGTTTCCACAGTTGTTATATATTAGTGCACCCAACCCTTCCTCCCCTCCTGAAGCTACTTCGGAGGTTCACAGGCGGTCATGGGGAGCCCGTGTTTGTTTCCGGAGTTATTTCACCGGGGGCCTGTTTTAATGCAAACAGAGTGGCCCTGCTTAACGGGATTGGACTTATAATCCTTTACCCGGTCTGCTCACTCTTGATTATTGGTCCAGTGCGCACGCTTTGACGAACATCTATCGCGATGAGTGAGAATGGATTCGCCACGTACTAATGTGAAATTTATTTTAGTCATGTTTGTCAGGCATAACTTAGGATCACACCTCCGTCTACCTCAGTCGATGTCTCCGGTAGCTTCGGATGACTGGCCAAAGAATCCGATGACAAACCACGGTTTTGGCAAAGGTAGCATTAGCAGTTTTTATTTATCCACAGATGTGATATCTCGCATGTGTGCGTATCTGTGCAAGGGTATGATTTTGTACAAGGCTCACTACACCTTTAGCAAGGAAGGACCAATTTCCCGCTTCTATGCAACATAATGATAAGACATTAAGAGCAAGGTATATAGATGATCGACATGTATTAGTATATATTACAAGAAGTAAGGGCATCAGGCTTAATATAATGTTTAGCCTTCATAGGCAGCTATTATGTCTGCTGCATTGGTCAGCTCTGTGGCTTTGACCCAGGTGTCATGCTCAGGGCCGTAGCCTGCATATCGCACTAAATAGTACTTGACACCTCTAGTGATCTTATCTGAGAGTATATGTGATATCTCAAACAGTGGTTGCCCTTCTTCGGTGATCATCTGTGGCAGAGGCAAAGGTGCTTGGATCGAGTCATTGTACAGCTCTAATCTGGATACAGGCTGTACCGGATGAATACGGATATCGAGGTCTCCGAAATCTAACTCGTATGCACGCCCATGGCTAAGCACTTTGGATATGGTGAACGGCCCAATATATGGCTGCTTAAAGTGTCTGCCTGCCTCTGTCAAACCAGTCCATTGAATAAACTCGGTCCGTAAAAGAACTTTCAGCCCAACTGCATATTGCCGAGGCATGTGAGTCTTATTGAATCTGGCTTGGCTAATTTCTGCTGCTCGGAAAATGTTGTCTACCGCGTTGGCATGTACAGCCGAGTACTGGTCAAAAATGATCTCGAATAGCTCTTTGTATTGGAACAGGAGCTTCTGGCGGAATAGTGATTACCAGATCATGAGGCGAAAGTGGTTGCGCCATCGAGTCGAGATAAAATGGTGAATAACCAGTTGATGCAGAAACTGTGTTGTTAATTGCAAACTCCACCAGAGGCAACTTGTCCTCCCACGAATTGGCTGAAGTATCATTGCAACAACACCTGTGGATGAAAAAATACCACTTAATCAGTTTATAAACCAGAGGATGGTGAAATCGAATCATGAATCAACAATTTGAAAAGTACCTGAGGATATCCTCGATGAAGGCATGGCTCCTCTCATTGGCTGCATTCGACTGTGGATGGTGTGAGGACGTCATGGACAATCTCGTACCAGTAGATTTCCACAGTGTTTGCCGAAATGTAGAGGTGAATCTGGGGTCTCGATCTGAGATGATGTTCCTCGGAAGACCATGGAGCTTGAAGATATGCTGCATATATATAGAAGCAGTATGCTGAGCTGTCCAGGTCATGCTGAAGGGAATGAGATGACATCGATGAGAAAATTGGCACATTACCACAAATATACTGTCGTGCCCATTAGTGGTGATAGGCAGGTCAGTAATCCAGTCAAGAGATACATCTAACCATTTTGTCTTAGGCACAGAATATCGTATATGTGCCTGACCATAAGGCTTGTGTCGTCTCGTTTTCTGGCGTTGACAAACGGGGCACTCCCGAATGTACTTGATGGCTGCCGTTGTCATTCCTGGCCAATAATACCGGCTACGCAGAAGATGAAGCATGCGATTTTTGCCTACATGACCAGAAATAGTGGCTGAGTGGCACTCATGAAGGAGAATGTGGCGAAGCTGTGCGATCTCACCGTCATCTGTGGGGACTTTAGCTGTAGGTGGAATGTACAGCTGTCTGTCATATATGGTCTTACGATAGATCAACCCCTGAATGAGCTCGAAGCTGTAGCTGCTGACTGACTGTGATGAAGTCGATGATGTCAGCTTAGCCAAAATAGTCTGTGCAAATGTGTCACGATCATATTCGGATATAATGATGTCGTGTAGCTGATGAGCTGATGAAGAAGATATAAGAGCGATGAATGTAGGATCTGCAGATGGCATGACTTCGCTGATGTCTATGTGTTGAAGACAATCAGTGAGTTCAAAAAGTGCAGAGATACGAGTGAGTGCGTCTGCAACCTTATTCTTATCGCCAGCAATATGCTCTATACGGAAGTTGTACTCGGAGAGCTCATCCAACCACCTTGCCTGTTTGGGGCTCAGTGTGGATTTGGACTGGAAATAAACCAGTGGCTGATGATCTGAGCGTACAATGGTCTCAGGAGCTCCCAACAAGATGTGGCGAAAGAATCGGAAGCCCTCCACAATGGCAAATAGCTCGATCTCAGGAATAGGCCAACGTCTCTGTGTATCGGATAGAGTGACGCTGTGATAGCCACATGGCTTCATACCTTTTCCTTGATCCTGGAGTATCACTTGACCAACGTGTGTGCCTGATCCATCGACCTCCATAATAGATGGCAGTTTCTGATCTGGAAGCTGTAGTTTTGGAGCGTTACAGATGGCACTTTTGAGGTTATCAAATGCCTGCTGCTGCTCAGATTCCCAGACAAACTCTGCATTATCTTTAAGGAGACGATTGAGCGGCTCGGCAATCTTGGAGAACTTTGGTATGAATCTCCTGAATTGACCGACCATGCCCAAGAATGACCGAAGGGATGACTTGCCATCTTTAGCCATACGGCGTAGAGGCTGCTTTCCAACGGTAGGACCATAAGACACTGGAGGCTGAATTGCCATGACTGCTCGGATTCTGTCTTCGATGATGGACAGTCCAGTAGTAAGTGTACGACTACGGTGTCCCTCCGCCCTACACTGACTACCGATCGAGGCGCAAGCGCCTCGATTATTGAGGTAGCATTGGAGAAAATGTGAGATGGTCGGAACACCGTAGTCGTACACTTACTACTGAAACAAAGGGAGGACGAAGTGAGAAGCGGACTAAACGCAAAAAGGGGGTGAATTGGTTACAATTCCACATTATCTTTAAGATATATGCATATTATAACCATTTTCCCCCAAAGTTAGAAATTTCTTCTCATCTTGCGTCGAAATTAATTGTTTAAAAATGTGGAATTGTCGATTAAGCCTTTTTGAATTTCACCGTGTTGTCAGAACCAGATTCCAAATAGAACTGCCCAACGGCTGCCGCACCTTCTCCTACAGGCATATTTGCGGGATTTACAAATAAACCTTCCCCTATATACATATTTTTGGCAATTGAAGCGCTTCCGGCACTTCTTAAAGGATTGTTATTTGCAGTTATATATTTATTAGTTGGATCGTCGTTATCATTCTCTACTGAAAGTTGTTGACAAAACCAACGACCGTCGACTCGCATCAACATAGGCAACGTTTTACTTATACCTGCCGATGGATTTGCTATGTTTTGATATGAAAAAATTATAGCGCTGTTATTCGTAACGGTATCTGTGAGGCATTGAATGGCAGGTTTGTTTATATCATCCACGGCTTTTACGCGCATTTGTCCATTGCAATGAAGCACCCCCGTTGCCGAACTAGTGGGACCAATTTCTATTTTGCTAGAAGTAATGATGTCATACGTACTTTGTAAAACTTGATTCAAAAATATTGTTTTGCTTGTTGTTGGTTGTAATGTATCTGCTTGTATTGCCCACAAACCATCACCACCACCACCACTCGTTGGAGGTACCCCGCCGTTAAACGTCGTGCATTGTAAATTTCTGCAAACTAAATCTTTTCCGAAAGAAGCAATGTGTTATTACTATATGCATAACATAAATATAAGCAAAAGGTAGATTATTTAATTCTTCATACCAACAACGCTAAAGTGCAACGCGCGTTATGTGTGATAATTGGGATTGAGCCATACAAGCAAGCCCGAACCAGGTGTCGTTATAACCTTTGTCTCCATCGCTGTACCAATAACACCAACGTTGGTTGTTACTTGGGTGGAATCTACCTGTCCGTTTGTAGTGCATTTTAGAAGTTGCCCTTTTACATAAGACCCATCTAATGCTTTAACGGTTGTAAAACCTTTTGTACATACGAAGCACGAGTTTCCAATGGTACTATTTTGAACACATATCCCTATTGGTGAGCAATTTTGATTTGCTTGTGTTGCAGTTGCCGAAAACATTTTGACCCCGTTCACATTTGTAGAGTTGTCATCAAATTGAAGGATGTCACCCGCGGCAATTGTTCCTCCAGTAGTATTTTCAAACGTATAGACTTCACCTGTGTGTGGGACCGCCGATATTGGTAGTGACGCTGCATATGCGCTAGAAATTGTTGTCAACGGTATTCCGGCTGTGGTGATTGATGCCGTCGGGGCTGTGTAACTAAAGTTTAAACTATTTGTAAGAATGACGCTTGTAGCGTCTAAATCCCCCGTAAGATTAATGTTAGAACCACTATTGCCGACTGCAAGAACTTGTGCAAGGGATCCTACACTACCAGAAGCGACTGTTCCGCTTCGCATTTCTCCACTTAATGCATCGTAATACAGTTGCAAAGTTTCGGTTGCTATATCAGGTGAAGCTCGTATTGGCTTAACCGTAAATGAATCGGGACTGCTTTGGTCTAAAGCGGCTCCAGTTCCATTAATAATTATTCTATTTGAAACGTTGTCACTTTGCCTATTGGTATTAAAACCAGCATAACTACCTAAAAATGTGCAATTATTCCCCGCTGAATATCCACCACTTTCTCTTCCGATAGCTACAACGTTATTGACTGAAGCGCCATTAAAGTTACAAGCATCGTCGCCAATCGCAACCGAAAACGACGGTGCTGTGTTATAACATGCTCCTGAACCTATAGCAATGGTGTCTTCACTTGTGGCAGAGTTTGTAGTCATTGCATTGCGCCCGATAGCGATCGAGCGTTGACCTATGTAGTCGCAGTTTGTAAACCCTTGAGTGTTTTCTCCTATACTAATTTTGCCAAGCCCTCCTGTACCCGATTCCACCCGAAAGTTTGTTCCCTTTATGCTATCTTGCAAAATTGTAAAATCGCCAGAACCGCTAAATGCCACATCTGGAACGGTGCTCGTTGCACCACGGGTGGTTACGTCTTGGAGAGTAGACGTATCGGGTTGCGAAGGCAAGTTGGTAAGTGAGGAACCATCACCGATAAAACCTGTAGCAGTTATGGTGTCGGTTGTTATAGCACCCCGAGTAGTCACGTCTTGAAGAGTGGATGTATCGGGTTGTAAAGGCAAATTGGTCAGTGAGGAGCCATCGCCTATAAATGAATTTGCCGTTATATCTGCGGTTGTAGTAGCACCCAATTGACACACGCCATTTAAATCTTGCGCACCGCCACCACCTCCCGGAACATTCACTAATCCTGAACCATCCCCACTTAAAGTGTATCCCGCACCAACCACAAAATTACCATTGCAAAGCACGCCCGAGCCATCAAGATTCATCGTAAGTTGACTCATATTAAGCTCCGAGGTGCCATCTTCCCCTATAGACAATCGATCTACATCTCCCGTTGCTTCTTTTGATGTTATAACAAAATTTTGGTCAGTCTCGTCAAGCTTAAGTTCAAATTTAGTCGTCGAGATTGGATTGTTGAGAACAAAGTCATTGATTGCGATGCCTGAATGGATTTTTAATGAACCATCAGTCAGCAATGACATTTGCTCACGTTCGTTTGTAGGATCTTTAGTATCAATAAATTTGATATCATTTTGGTATTTAATGTCGCTAGCCATGTGTAATGTTTCTAACGGGTTGCTAACAGAGCCCAATGATTGACATTGGACTGTTTTGAATATTGCATTTTTGCCAAAACTGGACATAAATATGTGTGTATACAATAGAGTTAATAAAAAAACGTGCCAGCGATGGGCGGTAACGGCGTGTTTATGGGATGTTCCGGAAAGTATCCAATAATATTAATGGCATTTACCTTATCATCTCGTCCGAGCAGTGTCGGTTTGTATCCATATAATGGATTTACATTACTTATTTTTGCTGGTGGTTGTGTGATATCGTTTATCGTCTTACATGGCAGTTGTTGCATAAAAGGGCTACGAGCGCCGCTCATTTGTATCATACACACTGGTTGTTGAATTGTATTGTTACCAATTGGTAAGCCTAAAGATGTTGAATATAAACCGGGTTGTTGTGACATAAAAGTATTCTATATATTATTGCACCTAAAAAATAGTGTGTTGCTTATATAACGACCTCAATCATTCTACCTTGACCGATTCTTAATATGCTAGTGCATGCACAAACGACAAACACTTCGTTAAGTTTTAGTTCATCTTGTGTTGCATCTATTCCAACGGAAGTTTGAAAATACATACTTGTATTCAATCCACGACTATCCAATCCTGACATGCTTCTTACTCCCATCTCATTGGGCATATTTAGTCGTACCATAGCTGTAAAGAAGTGATTGTACCAATCGAGCAAGCTATTGATTTTACATCCAGGTCGCACTGAATATTGGTCGGCTTTTGAAACACACAACGTGTTGAAAAATCCTATCGCGTCGTTGCGATAATTTGGGATATAAAGATTATTGATATTAAATTGTCCGCTACCAAGTCGTCCTGCTTTGAAATTAAAATATGACGGAGTATAACTTGGTCCTATAATATCTGTGTATTCTATCAACCCTTCGTTTTTGTCTCGATAATCTTGTTTACGTTGAACAGCGTATATTTCGTCAATGGATTGAGCGCTTAACGAAAATCGTGTCGATTTATCCATCGTATTATGGGACTCGGTGAATGTAAAATAGTTTTTAAATGGTATTTGTAACATGCCATCGCTTTTTAATTTTGATTCAATGGCAGAGTCGTACACGCCCGTAGAAAACGTGATGGTTTCAACGGTAAAAAATATATCTTTTAAAGAAAATGCACCTTTATTTATAAGTTCGGTTTGTGCTTTTGCGTCTAAACCCTTACCTATTTTCTTTGAATCTTGAATTGCTCCAAGTACCTCTGGTCCGCTCAAATATATCCTCATTTGCATTGAAGGCAGTAATGAAGTATCTACATACGTTGGTTCACAGCTGCCGATAAACGACAACCAATTTTGTAATATATAAGGATGATAATTTTGGTAATATTTGTCATCATTAACTTCAATTTCTTGATTAACATCAATAATTAACATCAAATATGGCGCAATAGTGTAGTGGTAACATACTCGTCATGAATTCGAGAGACTAGGGTTCGATTCCCGTTGCGCCTTTCCCCAAAAAAATAATTAAAAACCCAATGGGTGAGAATGAAAAATTCTTGTTAAAAACTTTGAGTTGCGGCAGTCACTGGGACGTGTTTCGTACGATAGCCCTCGACGTCGACTACAGATCGAGCGGGCTCGAAAGAGGTACCGGATCGTCTATAATTAAATTTATAGATCGCTTGTAAAAATAATGTATATAAATGGGGTGGGGGAGGATAATTAACATCAAATATGGCGCAATAGTGTAGTGGTAACATACTCGTCATGAATTCGAGAGACTAGGGTTCGATTCCCGTTGCGCCTTTTCCCAAAAAATAATTAAAAACCCAATGGGTGAGAATGAAAAATTCTTGTTAAAAACTTTGAGTTGCGGCAGTCACTGGGACGTGTTTCGTACGATAGCCCTCGACGTCGACTACAGATCCAGCGGGCTCGAAAGAGGTACCGGATCGTCTATAATTAAATTTATAGATCGCTTGTAAAAATAATGTATATAAATGGGGTGGGGGGGGATGATTAACATCAAATATGGCGCAATAGTGTAGTGGTAACATACTCGTCATGAATTCGAGAGACTAGGGTTCGATTCCCGTTGCGCCTTTTCCCAAAAAAATAATTAAAAACCCAATGGGTGAGAATGAAAAATTCTTGTTAAAAAAAAACTCGCTGATATGTAGAAGCTTTTGAAAACGTGGTGTAAATGTTGTCTAAAATTGTGCTTACCGTATTATATTGTTGAAAGCCACTTTGCAATTGTATTCCTCCTGCGTAAAGTTCTACTCGCTGAATCAGCTTATCTAGTCCGTTTGGCAATTGAGTACGTAAAATATCGTTTGCAGCTGCATCATTGGTAAAAGCCAAATCGGCGTCATTAGCCCGAGCGGTACAATGCATTGCAATGCTCTTCATATTTACCACTGAATTTACGGGCAAATTCAATGTTATTACGCCATTTTGTATTGCTTCAGTCATGTTTGTCGTTTCCAATCGGAAATAATTGGTTTGATAACCGCTCAATTTGTTGAGTGCGAACGCTAATGAAAACGGCAAGCTCATTGTGTATAATATATACAATTAAGACAATAAAATATTTTACATCGTAGCCAGTTCTTTAACCGCAATTGACATACTATAACTTATACTTCCATCTCGGGCTTGAGTTTTGCTTACGAGGGGAATTGGGCGTGCTTTGGAATCTGTAAGCGTAAATTTTAAGTCTGTTAATTGACTGCCTTGAATTTCGATTGCAAAATTATCATTTGGGTTAATGAAGTTGATAAAATTAGTTGTTAAATCTGATGGCAGCAAAATTTTGGCAAATATATCACTGGCTAACAATGAATTTGTCCTTACATTGATTCTGGATTATAAGTTGGTGCTTTCGGCATTATGTGTGGGTAAACTGCTTATACGCAAATACAACGCATCATTTGTTTGTAAATTTCCGGGAAAGAAGCTTGTAAAAACCTGATTTGGCGTAACCTCATTAAACATATCGGTTAACTCTTGTACGGTGGACAAGCCGGTGACATTTCTTACAACTCGACCCCCTAAAACTTGATCAATGTCATTATACTTACCTTCATCTTGGACACCCACGGATGATGTTAATGCCGCTTGCAACGGACCAGTCGCGTCAAATTCTTCCTTGATGGAAAACGCCACAAATTTGATATCGGTTACGGCTGTTTTTAAGTCAATCTGAAAATGATTTTGGCAGTCTGCGGGGTCTCCGTTAAAGGTGACTTCCACCTGCCCTGTATACCCGAAATTTTCGGTCAACGTTTGGGTAATGGCAGTTGCCAAAAATGGAGCAATTTGGGACAACAATGTATAATTGCCCGGAGGGACGATAACGCTAAACAACTTGTTGTCCGATAGTCTTGCAATGTAAAACGTGTTGTTGAAGGAATTGATGGTATACCACGACTTCGCTGCACTAAACGTGTTCAGAATTAATCGCAATTTGCTTGAAGGATAATATCCAAACAATTGTGTCGGAATGCTGATGTCAATCTTACGACTATCCCCGCTTGCATTATTTTCACTATTTAGATATATTGTTCGTGTCGACAAAATGTTCATTATCTATAGTTATATAGTTTACACATTTTATATCATCGATAGTTTCTCTTGGTTTGGCATCCCCTATTTCAACATTGCCTTTAGCATATTGGTCATAAAAGTCGGAGCGCTTTAAATAATCATCGACAAGTAGCTCTATGTGGCATTGGGGAATGTCTTTAAAAAAGGTCGATGCCTCGTGAATCAACAAGTCGCGTTTTAACTTGTCTCCCTCGGAATTCATTTGTTATGATATGTATATTATTAAATTTGGGATAAGTCTACATCGGGGGCCGACATTTCATTTAAATCCACATCGGGGGCCGACATCTCATTTTAATCTACATCGGGGCAGACACTTCATTTTAATCCACATCGAGGCGGAACATCTCATTTTAATCCACATCGGGGTAGACATCTCATTTTAATCCACATCGGGGGCCGACATCTCATTTTAATCTACATCGGGGGCAGACAGGCCTAAACGTTGCACATCGGGTGTAGACATCTCATTTTAATCCACATCGGGGGTAGACATTTCATAGCATGCGTAGACACACTTACATCTGAAACCTAACTTGTGAATGCCAACGAAGCCGCATTATTTCTTTTGCATGACATGCGGGAAACACGCAGCAATGCTAAAAGACCACCTCCAGACCCACTTCCAACAAAACAGCAGCCGAAACGCGCTGCGAGATCCACTGTTGCTCGCGAGGTGGAAGAGGATGTGCGGCCGGCCGCCACTGCTGGCACACCTGACCTAGAAGACCCAGATTTAGACAACAATCTTTTGAAGCTTGCGGGTTGCCTGCCTAACGTTTTACAGCTGGCGCAAGCGGACTTCTTAACCGCGCATTCAGCGACGTTCCTGATCCCTGGGGATATATTATTTCATCCAGAACATGGCTTTGTTATCTTTGGGCGCACTGGCAGTCGCACTCGCCCCTCCCTCACAATTCAGAGCTTCCAACTTGGTGAAGATGTCGCAACACAAATTGAAACCTTGCTTCTTTCACCTGCGGTGTATGATATTGACAACGTCTGCGACCTGCAGTTCACCAACCTCAACGTCACAACCTTCTCTTGCTCCCGCCGATCCAGCGTCTCGCATTTGACTGTCGGCTTGAAAACTGTTCCCGCGTATCCAGACGGCATGGAGGAAATGCTAGCAGAGGCTGCAGCAGCTGCTGAGGCTGAACGCAACAACATGTCTGCCAGCCAGGACGAGGAAGATGCGGAGGACGAGGAAGACGCGGCGTTACTGAATATATCCGAAGAGGAGGAGGAGGAGGAGGGTGTGGAGGACGAGGCGGTTGGTGTGCAGCAGGGAGGAGCGGCAGCAGAACCAGCAGAAGCATACACCAATCGGCGGCGTGAGCAGAAGCGCCTGTCTGCTAAGCGGCGTAGGGTCATGCAGGTTGAGGCTGCCACTCGACTAGCACAAGGAGGGGCGGAGGTTCTACCTCCACGCGAACTGGTTTCCTTGCGAGCTGTTCCTACCAGTGACCTGATCCAGGAGGGGCTCGTTGTTGGCAGCCGCGACAGCGCCCTTCTTCTGACCGCTGAGGTGGAAGAGCGCGATGGCAAGCTCGCCTCGTATGCCAAGAGTTTCCACAAGGGCTTGGGCAAGTTCTGTGGAAAAGGTCACCTCCAGTTGCTCGCAGGCTGTGGCGTGGACTCCGAATGCAAGCACTGTGTGGAGTGGAGGCCTGCGCAGGTGAAGGATTCCGAGGGCGCTTGGCGCTGTGTGTCTTTCCAGGCGCACACCTGCACCGCTCTCAATCAGGTGAAGGCGCGCACTGCCAGCACCGCGTACACACCTGCGCAACTTGCCCCCATCGCGTCGAGGAAGCTTGTGGAGAACCCTAAGTACGACGCCACCGGCCTGAAAAGCGATCTCCGGCGATATCTCTGCTTGGACCCTACTCGCAGTTTCGTACAAAGCGTCATGACCATTGCTAGAGCGAAGCTGAACGGCGATCCTTCAGGGGAGCTGGCGAAGCTGCCTGTACTTGCTCAGCTTCTTCGCGAGCAAGGACACAGGTGCGAGGTCCACACGCTGGGGGCCAAGGAAATGGAGGCAGTGCTCGTGGATATCGAGCACAAGGAATTCTTGCAGGAGCAGAAGGCGAAGCCTGTAGGTCAGCGTGATCGGTGGGATAAAAAAAAGGCTCACAAGTACCCCGTGGAGGAGGGTAAGCAATACTGCCTCGGGTGGTCCTTCGCTCCTTGCACGACGATTCAGACGTTAGACAAGTGCATTCCTGTGAGCTTTGGGGACGGGGCGCATATGCGCAACAACTCAGCAGGGATCCTGATGAGCACGGTGACTCGGGACGCCAATCACCACGTGGTGCCTATGAACTACGCATGTCTCCTCATGAACGAGTGTGAGACCTCGCATAGCATGCAACTGATCTTCTCGAAGGAGGCCTACGGTGACGTCTATGACCACCCCGACCGCCGAGAGGTCTCGGATAAGGACAAGGGTTTGGCGGCTGCTTGGGACACCGTGATGTGTAACGGCAGTCTTTTGTTCACCTGTGCTCGTCACCGTGCGGAGGGTGTGTCCACCACGATCAGGCCTGGCGGCTCGGAAGCCCGGGCGTTGTTTCAGCAAGCGGTGAAGGCACCGACGATCCCGAAGCTTGAAGGGATCAAGGCTCAGTATTCCACACGTGCAGCGGAGTACCTTGGAAAGGCCTCTGATCAGTCACAATACATGGCGGTTTGCGGTAAGCTTCACGGTCAATCCGTGAATAGCTGCGTGGAGTGTATGAACGCGGCCAATGAGAAAGTGCGGGCAGACTTTAAGGAAGGTGTGTTCATGACCAAAGCCCTCCTGACGACCGTCGGCCTGTGTGAAAAGAGGTTCACTGAGAACAAGGCCAAAGCTCAATCGGCCACCGGCCAGTTGCCACCCGCCGTGATCTTGGATGTTGCGGAGTCCATGGAGAAGGCACTCACCATCACGAGCGGAATCTCCTTTACTTCAACTGACAAGGTGGTTGCCAGGGTTGCCTCCACGGTGACACCCGGGGTGCGCTACATTAGCACGCTCAGAGCTGGTGAGTCGGCGCAGTGTGATTGCGGAGTCACGGCATTGTCAGGCTTGCCTTGTCACCATAACTTGGCGCATGCGCGGGTGACGGGAAGGAAGTGGGAGGACTACGTGGACCCCTTGAAGACCACCGCTCAGTGGAAGATGCAGTATCCCGCGCATATGGTTTTCCCTCCTGTGCCAAACTTGCTGGATTGTGAAGCGCACCCTGCTTATGACCCAGACTTGCTGCTCCCACCTGTGGCGGCAAAGAGGAAGGGCCGCCCAAAGATGCAGAAGCGCAAGCTGGGGGTCTTGGAGAGGATCGGTTCCAAGAAGGCATCCAAGTGCAGCAAGTGCGGTAAAGCAGGACACCGCAGTGATAAGTGTAATAGAATCTAGCTTTCCAACTTAGTGCAGTTAAGTTCAATTGCTAAGTGCTCTTAAGTGTTGTGAAGTGTTGAAAAACTTCAGACTAAACTACTGAGAAGTTGAATTCAGTGCTGAGTGCTGATAAGTTAATGCCAATGAAATTGAAGCATTCTAAGATGAAATAATGCATGCTCACAATTGGCATCACGCATCATTAAGTGATGCATTTGCACACGGAATATTAATGAATGCTTACAATTGGCATCACTCATCAGCAATTGATGCATTTGAAAGTACATGATGTAATGCATGGATGCTAGGATGATCTGGGATGTAATGGCGATTACATGATGTAATGATGTAATGATGTAATGATGCAATGATAATGATAATGATGTAATGATGATAATGATGTAATGATGTAATGATAATGTAATGATGATAATGATGTAATGTAATGATGAGCATGATCTGGGATTGAAATGCAATGCATAATTATCCCCGATGTGGATTAAAATGAGATGTCTACACCCGATGTAGATTAAAATGAGATGTCAGCCCCCGATGTAGATTAAAATGGCATGTCAGCCCCCGATGTAGATTAAAATGAGATGTCTGCCCCCGATGTAGATTAAAATGAAGTGTCGCCCCCGATGTGGATTAAAATGAGATGTCTGCCCCCGATGTGGATTAAAATGAAGTGTCTGCCCCGATGTAGATTAAAATGAGATGTCGGCCCCCGATGTGGATTTAAATGAAATGTCGGCCCCCGATGTAGACTTATCCCATTAAATTTTGTATGAAAAGGGGGGAAATGGTTATAAACGTGTATACTCTATAAGAAATACCAAAATGTAACCAAAATCCCCCTTTTTTACTTCACTTTTTTGTGCCCTATAATAAAGGTAGGTTGTTTGTTCAATACACCGACGTGCTGCACGTTAGAAGTACCCGCTCCGACATAAACCTTATATTTGACGTTTGGAAGGAAGGAGTGACTTATATAGGCAGTATTTTCGCGTAAGTGATACCGGTTGTGGGCGCAAACAACGTTTTATCTTGTTTTGAGCGCCCGGTTGCTTTTCTTAATTTTTCGGTAATCGGGTCGTATACGGGGACTTTGTCGATACGTTTTTCAATAATAGGGTGCAATCCAAGATGTTTTCGTATGTAATTTTTTTCTGCGAATGACTCGGTGACACCCATGGTGGACATGAAATCGGTAAAATTGATCGGAGGTGTTTCAGATAATAACGCACCTTCTACTACACCTTGAGTAGTTCTGAATATATGCTCATCATTAGTGCTAGCCGGTGCGTAGTATCCTAGGTACCCACCCAAGGCACCTCCAGTTCAGCCATTTGCAAGCCCATAACGTCCTCTTGCAACACTGACACGCTCCGTGCTCGGAGAATTGCGCGTATACATTTGTTCGACTGAATGCAACGCAACCAAATCATTTTCAGTGCCAGGTTTAGGTTGCACGTGTACTATAGTATACTTGCTTTCAGGGTGAGGGATTACACGACTCGGAAGGCTTACAAGGTCACCCTCCGTAGAGTAAACGGTTTGCTTCGCGGTAGGTTTTCCCGCGGGTTGCTGCATTGGGTTGATAGCGGGATTAAAGTGATGCCCTTCTACATTATTGGTTTCGGCTATAAAATTACTTTGACCTCCTCCGTTAGAGTGTCCCGTGACTTTAATGTCATACACATTGCCGTACTTAACTTTAACATCGTTAAACGTTCGTTGAGCTTCATGGTATCTTTGTGAATTTCTTTGCCGTCCGATTGCCGTGAGTAAATTGACATACCAATCCTCTATGCTCTTTAATCTAGAAGGGGTTTTCATTAAAGTTTCCAATTTTCTGAATTCTGTGTCGCTGCCCCTATATGAGATAACGGCTTCTTTGGTTCCCGGGCTTACCAACACCGTACTATTTCGACCCGATAAAGTGGAATCGATATGGAAGCCCTCGAGCTCTCGCATAAGCTCTTTCAACTTCGCTTTGTCGTCGTATGCATATGCATATGAGGCGTTTGCCAACAACGCAAATTTCTTTTGTACGGGATTGTCTACGTCTATCACATTGTTGCCTAATAGTTTACTACTGACTTTAGATGGAAGTTTTACGACATCGGCTTCTATCGCTTGCAACAATTCTGCCGTTTGTTTCTTAACTAGGTCTTGTGGCTGATTTGTTGGATGAGAATGATTTTTTATGAAGGTGGATTCTATGGCATTAGAATTAGCGTTTGTTACGACTTCGCGGTTGCGATAATTTTGACGCAAAACTTTCCCCCCACTATTCACGGTTGGTGTGCGTGCATACTCCTCGACGTGTGTATGCTCGTCGGTACCAGAATTATACTTCGGTCTATATTCTTTGCAAAATTTGGAATCGTTGGCAAAAATTCCACATGTAAACATATCTATATGATGTATCGCACAAAATTAACGGGGTACGGCTCGGCTGCGCAAAGCTGTCGTACCACTAGTCGAAACACTGCGGGCCATTTCACTAGGGGATAGATTTAACAAATTGGCTTGGTCCGCTAGTGGGAATTGGGATAAATCTGGAAACTGGGTTGGACCTTGATAATCTCCATCGCCAACACCGTCTGTATCTGATTTGGCGTCGTCAAAAGCAGGGTTTGAATCGAACGGTGACGCGATGTCCTGTATGTAAGATGAAGGCGTACTACTCCTTGACGGTGGGGGTGTCGACATTTGCTGGAAAAAGTTGATATCGCCCACACGTGTTTGATTTAATCGACTTAATGTTTGAGCAGTGTACGCGCTTTGCACCGCTGATACCCTATCAGGTTGACTATCGAATAATATGTCCTCGTTAATTCTTGCGACCAAACTATTTGGTTTGACTGGTGCATTCATAAGCGTCGCGTAAAACATGACATTATTTTTTGGCGGTGCAGTTATACTATATGATTTGCCAGCCAAATTTGAGTATTCTGAAAATATTTTATTGCTCGAGGAGGGATTTCTAAACCCCATTTTGTTCAAACAGTGAGTGCGTGTAGCTTCGTCGGTTAAAATACGTCTCATTTATATTATTATAGACATATAATATTAATAGATGGCTAACTTCGTTATGTATCATGATGATTGTTTTAACGTGCTCCCTAATATAGCCGACTCCAGTATAGACGTTTGCATATGTGATTTGCCCTACCAACAAACTGCTTGCGAATGGGACACGTCAATAGATTTACAGTTGTTGTGGAGTCATTTGAAACGAGTCGGGAAACACAATTGTGCATACATTTTCATTTGCTCCACTCGGTTTGGGCACTCACTGATAACCAGTAACCCAAAGTGGTTTCGATACGACCTCGTATTTGAAAAAACGGCGAGCCTAGGCTTTTATCATTGTAATCAAATGCCCCTCCGGTCACACGAAATGATTTACGTATTCTATAATAAATTGCCTACATACAATCCTCAAAAAACAGATGGTGAACCATATGGGACCCGGCAAGCGGGTCGTCATACAGAGTTGTATACTAAACACTCTAAACGTATCGACACAACCAATACTGACGGTAAACGATTTCCACGCAGTGTCATAAAGTTCTCCAACAAGAATTATAAGTCTAAACACCCTGCAGCTAAACCTGTAGATTTACTGGAATGGTTGATTAAAACGTACTCCAATGAACACGAGAGAGTCCTTGACCCGACGATGGGTTCTGGATCCACCGCTAAAGCTTGCAAAAACACCCATCGAAACTTCGTCGGTATCGAAAACAATGATACTTTTTTTAAAATCGCTTATGAAGCTATCACCATGGGAAGGTGATTAACATATGTCCCATATCAATTTGTTAGGTATGGCATATGCCTCTTTTAGCCGGGAAACCCCCGTAATGTTTGTGGTAGTTGGAAAATGACGACTGCGTTGAGCTGTCTTAAAGTGTTTGTTATACCTTCTTTTTACATCGCAGGGCGTGGACTTGTTGCACATTTTCAGTTTTAAATCGGGTTTGTTTGTCCATATGTTTGTGGCTTTACGATACTCGAAACCATATCGACAATAACAACACGTGTGCTTGTAACGGGATAATTTCTGCATGAAAGCACGATGTTGCAATAATCCACCGTCCGAAGGATTCTCTATGTACCAATATGTTGGTTGATAATAATCGATAATTTCTAGAGTGCGTATAACGATACTGTCCGCTAACGGCAAATTACGTGTTCCCCGTGTGTGCGCCTTGGAGTATTGTGTACAAGGAGGTGACGCCCATATGATATCAAAGTATTTCGGAGGATATATTGTGTAATCCCAACAAAGTATGTCGGCGGTGATATTTGCATTGAAGTTCGGGCAGATATCCAAGCTTGTAATTTGCACACCAGTACCATATTTGTTGTACAGTGCTTTGCCAACTGAACACGTACCGCTGAATAACTCTAACACTTTCATTACCATACATAAAACAAAAAAAGGGGGGGAAATGGTTATAATTTGATATTCTCTATAAGATATACACTTTTATAACCGTTTCCCCCCAAAGTAAATCGGCTTGAGTGTTCCATATAATTGTGTACAGCAAAGTACGGAGACCCTGCCCGCCTGTAAGCTTTGCCGGTAGCTTGTTAAAACGTGCAAATAATGCAAAACGACTTGAATATATTGTTAAACCTAAAACCTGGTGTTTTTTCTTAACAGTTAGGGCTATTGAACCTACAGTGACTGTCTCTGGTGTCCCGGATGACACTGTACTTTAGGGTTTTCCGTAGTGTATGCCTACTATATTGCATAAAGTGATATGCAAGTGTTGCGTATGACCTACGTAAACTTATTGTTTGGAAATCCACAACTCTCCTTTAACAGTGGGGCTACAGTGCACGTGGTGGGTATGACGGATGAGCAGTAGTTGCTCATCCGCAGCACGAGTGCCACTACACTAGAGGGTTTTTAAACATCGCACGCACACAAATATCAAACAAATATGATATGGAACCGTTGTGTATGACTTACATACACCTAGTGCTTCTACATCCGTGACCATGCGTGGTAGTGGGAAGGCAGTGCACGTGCTAGGCGAGTACGGATGAGCAGTGCCAACACGTTTCAAAGCACACACAATTGCGGAGAGTCTCTGTTAAAATAACGTTATCATTCGCGTGGTTACTTACACGCGAGAAAAGGTCCAAAGGTTAACCAGTGAAGACGAATTGCTTCAAGTCAATTGCTGCACAGAAGTTTCGCACAACACAAGGGGGCTTGCGCATTGCACACTACCTAAGACTCATTCGTTGCAGTAGGCTCTGAGGCAGTCGCACCTTTCTTTGATGACTTTTTATCTTTAGCCTTTAACTGTTCCTCAAGTTTTTTTATAGTCTCTTGCTGCGCTTTTACTTCCGCACTCAGTGCATTCGTTTGCGCATGTCCAGCACTTTCCAACTCTTTCTGAAGTTCAAGAATGCGAGAAGTCTGAGCGGTGATAACATCTTGCAGCGCCAAGGTTTTGCACGCGTGTTTCGCAGCTCGCTCTTGCTGTTGTATTAAACGAATCTTAAAACCAGCGCGTTGAAACCTGCGCGACTGGCTAACTGCTGACTGAGTGCCCACTGAATGCGCTTGAATATCTACCCCTGAGGTAACATCGCTTTCTTCTTCGCGAATCTGCTTCAGTATTTTTTGGTTCTTTCTGGAAACAGGAGCAGGCGAGCGAGAGCGCGAGCGTGAACCACTGCTGGAATCGGAGTCACGCTTTGCTTTAAGCTTTTGAAGGTCGCTTTCTGCTGTGGCAGTATCATTCGCTAACTTTTCTAGCTTGGGAGCTTTTGCAGCCTGTTTCGCTACGTGTGACTGACGTTTTTTTATTCGCTGAGACGCTAGATGCGCTTTTACGGTCTTGACACCTTCCTCAATAATATCGACAAAACTGTCGCGCAAGCACTCAACATCCGCATTCTCCAAACAATCAGGTACTTCTGTGTACTTCTCTACCACTTCAGATTCGTTGCACCCCAAAAAAGTGTTGACTCCCAACTTGTGGTTTACGTTGTTGCAAAAGAATGGGTCGCGGACTGTGACTGGGTTGCTGCACTTTACATACTCGCCATACTTATCTTTCTGCAACGTTATCGTATCAAAATTTTGAGTATTCTTGACTAAATAGCCAAGACACTTAAAACCGGTCAGTTCGCATCCTAAAGGAACGATAGGATATTCCGAAAGCTGTGTTAACACGTCTATCGCACACGGATCGCTCTTTCCGTCCGAACTTGCGAACGTCACTTGTGTGGAGCCTTCCTCGTGCAACGGGTATACTGAACCAGACATGGGGGGTTTTGCAGTATACTTTTCTTCTTCAGCCGCGTCATTCACATACGGATTAGACATAACTGCGAATATTTGTACTGTAACTCAAGGGGAATAGTCCCCTTGCTGTAACTGAACTGGGCTGCAGAACTGTGCAGGACTTAAAACCGTTCATTTAGGTTTTGTGGGAAATCTCGCCACCATCGTCGATTTTCAAATCTTGAGACCGTCGATCGAAAATTAATGCAATCACGTCTCTGCATTGCAGATGTACCATTCATTTATATCGATTATGTAGAAAGCACTGTATCGTGGTATATAAATATATGCATCGCACGTGGACAGTCGATGGATATCTGAGATTGAAATTAGAGAAATATATTCAGATCTACATATATTATTGCTTGTTAATATTAGAATATAATTTAAAGCCATATTTAAACGATCAAAAAATAACATATTTTCCCCAGTCGCACGTCATCGTCATGACGCGTCATGCGTATCTGTGTATATTTATATATTTATTGAATTCCTCGCGGTGTCGTGTCTCCCACAGTTCACCTTTTCAGAGGTACATCGCTTCATCGGTTGGGGCTCGTCCAAAGCTCGATTGTACCTCGATTGGACTTCGATTTGAGCTCGAGCAGAGTTCGATTGCGCCACAGGTGCGTTTAAAATTGGGGAAAATTCTATAGATCATATACTATATATGAGAGAATCTGCATTTAGTCAATTTTAGATATCGAAATCTGATCGAGGTCCAATCGAGGTCCAATCGAAGTCCAATCGAAGTCCAATCGAAGTCCAATCGAAGTCCAAGCGTCGTCCAAGCGAGGACTCGATCGACCGACAATAGACGATGACGATGACGTGACGCGAGGTGGTCATGAAAAAAAATTTGGGGGACGCGACGAGACGCGACGACTGTGACAGTGACACGAAAATAATCGGGGGCGACTGTAGCAGTGACACCCAGCCCCCAATTCAAATGTATTTGACCCCCTCAGTTCCCCATATTTTTTGTTAAACTATAGGGAATAGACTTTTTCAAGATTTTTTCGCGTTTAGTTAGAAAATATTAAAATGTTTTATAAATAGTATACATGGACAATAAAATAAAAAAAATCGGCGAAGTGGAACAATATGGAATTAAATTTCTTAAGAATTTGACAAAAGAGTGTGGCGCTCAAAATGCGATTTTGTCTTTAAATGACGAAGTTCCAATAAAATCATGGTATGGCAATAAACCGCAACTTTGGGGAAGGGTGAATGCAACTCAAATGAAAATGCTTTTAGCAAAAAATCATGGTGTATATGAAATTGTTTATGATCAAAAAGCAAAAGGTTATTTTGACATAGATGGCAAGGAAAAAATCGATTTGAAACAAGTCAAAATTAATATAAGTGAGCAATTTCCGAATGCCAAATTTCAAATAAGTGGTTCTTGTGGTGAGTATAATGGTGCATTTAAATATAGCTACCATGTAATTTTATCTAATTATTTTTTTGAGCATGATGATATGAAGCAAATGGTAAAAAGTTTTGCAAAGATATTAGATAAAAATATGTACAATGGAAATGGCACAATCGATCCAAGCGTGTATTCTAAATCACAAGCAATGAAATGTGTAAATCAATCTAAACCTAAAGATCCATCAAGAATTCAATCCATTATTGAAGGAAGTGAAAATGTGCTTAAACATTGTATTTTGTTTGCTTTTGACCAAGATGCAATAAACATAAACACTTTAAATTGGAATGGCTCATGGTAAAAGATATTGAAAAAAATTGCACCTTAAGTCACCCAACACAAGCCATAAACTTGTGTGATATACCACAATTAAATAAAATTCTACCACAAAATTTTAATTGGTACAATTGCAACCCTATTCAAGTGTTAAATTTAATTCCAAATGAAAAAAGAGGTCATCCAAATGCTTTGAACCATATGTTATCTTGGCAAATTATGCTATATAGCTACTTTAATGACATATCTTTAAAAGATTTTTTAAGATGGGTGATACAAAAGGATAATTCCCAAAGTAGAATCCAAAAATATTCTTCTTATTGGAGCCAAGCTTCCAATTATCAATCTCCTCACATTAATTGGATAAAAGCATTGCTTGAAAGGTTTTATCATAAAATTGGGGAGGATACATATGGGAAATTGTTTAGAGATTGGAGCACAATAAAAAATAAGGTAGAATGTCAAAAACCTACACACCATAGTTGGCTAGATTTAAAAATACCTTTTGATGATGGAGCTCGCACGATTTACTTGACTAGTAAAATGGGAAAAGGCAAAACACATGCATGCATTAATTACATTGACCATGAAGACTATCTATGTGAGAAAACCAACACTAAAAAATCAAGCATAATATGGTTTTCAAAGAACATAGCATATTCCAAAAATGTTATTCAAAGGTTAGAAGAAGCCAAGCTTGGGTTTAAAAATTACAAAACATTCACAAAAGCTAATCAAGATGATATTCAATATTGCGATAGATTAGTCATGTCCATGGAGTCTTTGCACAAAACAATAAATGCAACATATGATATTGTGATTTTAGATGAGGTTGAGTCCTATCCAAGTACTTGGAAATCAAGTACTCATAAAGACAACTTGGATATGAATTGGTGCAAATATCTTGATATAATCAAAGGCGCTAAAAAGATCATTCTAATGGATGCCTTTCCTAATAAAAAGACCATAGAGTGGTTTACCAAAGTTGCAAAACATGAGGTGCTTACATGGAGTGTTACATCGCCATCTCCTACTAGAACATTACATGAATACGCCCATAAAGATGATTGGTTAGGTTCTATAGTTCAAGCCATTAACAACGGGCAAAACATTAGTATATATTATCCATTTAAAACCGATTTTAAAAAAGGGAAAACTGTGTGGTGTTATGGCATGAATTTCTTTAAAGATCAATTGTGTAAATGGACAAACCTTAAAGAAAATGACATACTTTGTTATCATGGAGATGTAGATGATAAGCACAAAAAAACATTATCATATGTAAATGATGTATGGAATGAAGCTAGGGTTGTTATATCAAACATGAGCATTAGTGTGGGAGTAAATTTTGATGTAAAAAACTATTTTCATAAACAATATGCATTTTATAATCCATCCATGGTTAATATTAGGGATTTTTTTCAAAATCTATATCGAATTAGACACACTATTACAAATGAAGTTCATATTTATTCCATGCCTTATATTAAGCAAGTTGAAGGATTTTCCCTTCCTTATGGCGAGATTACTAAAACTTGTGACTTGTATCAAGAACTAATAGATTGGCATACAATTGAACATTATGCTAGGGATATAGACACATTCAAACATTTTGCGAAGCTTGCAAATTTTGACTATAGCAAGTCAAGTTCTTACACTATAGAACAACAAACTTTAAACATGATAAAGAATGTAGAGCATTTTGCACATTATGAATTTGACAACATTATGTCCATTACCAATTCGGATATTATTGACGACTTCTACAACATGAAAATCTATAGTAACGAAGCTAGCATGGAAGATAAATTGATTGTTTCAAAACACCAATTTATCCAAAGATTTGTAAAAAATACACCTATTGATATACTCAAAACCTTATGGAACAAAAAGTTAGCAAGATATATTGATGCTTGGGTTTACATGTTTGAAACCGATCATTTAATTTTAGATTTGTATAAACAAAACGATGCTTTAGACACATTTGAATTACCACCTAATCCTAATTGGGATATAGACATTGAAGAATTTAAAAAACATTTCAAGATTAAGATGCAAGCCACCAAAATAAATTCTTGTATGATCGCTTATGCCTTAAATGCATATTTTGGTGTAACTTGTTATAGCATAGCAAGTGACCCTTCTACAAAAAAAACCAAAAAAATGCATGACCCAAGCAATCATAAAGTAACATTTAATGTATATGAACATTCAAAATTATGGCTCGAAACCATACCAATTGTTAAAGCATATTTAAAAAGTTACAAATCGTTTATAAAAAGCGAAACAAAGGCATGTTATTCATTCATAACTATAGATGATGAAAATGAAGATTAATAGAAATGAAGATCGCCACACATAGTTTTATGTAATTCATAGATCATAATCATTTTAAACAATACAACACACAACAAAAATGGGGATGTTGGTTATAATTAGGTATTATCTATAAGATATACAAATTTTATAACCAATATCCCCTTTTTTAATGTCAAAATGTCAAGTTTTTAAATGGGGGTTTTGGTTACAATTTGATGTTATCTATAAGATAGATCATGTTTATAACCATTTCCCCCTTTTTTATGCCAAATTCTGAGGTGGCACCATAAACTCGTTAAAGTTGCGGCGAAACCCACTTGGGTGCGATTGCTTTTTGTGAAGGTCAATGAACAAGAAGTCATGAGGCGTTTGCACGGCTTGGTTATACATTGCGTGAAAGGTGTCCAAGGGAACCTCTCCGCTACACTCGTCTCCGATGCAATCTATTTCTTTTTGGTTTTTATTGCGAAACACCAACATGTGAGTGAGGTTGCCTCGTATAGCCTTCAATAGCCCCCCACTATTGCTGGTGTAGTTTTGCGTAGCGAAGAGCAATGTGGCACCTAGGGCTCCATTTGACAGTCGGCCCAAGTGTCGATGCTTGATTACCAAGTTACTAAGTTTGCTCGACGCTTTCATGATATCGGTGCCTTGCGTATCGTCAAACATGATTGCCATGGCAGGTTTACGCCCATTGTACCTATGCACGGGGGCGGTAAACTCAGGACCAAACTCCATTAGCAAATCGGCGGGTATCTCATATATTGACATATTGGAATTGTTTAGCATTTTCATCAACTTTTTGTACCGTTTTGACTTTTCCATGTACTCGTCATAATCCTTTCCTTCCGCGTCCATGATTTCCTCGATTTTGTTCGGCACGTCCACGGTAGGTTCTAGTACGTCCGACTCATCCAACGGGAGGTCTTTGAAATAGTGTTTGTTGTTATGGTATGTGGGCGACACCAACAATAGTCTGTCTAGTGCGTTGTTGCGTTTCATTAATCGTAGAAGATTACTCAACGCAGTGGTTTTCCCGGTACCTCGTTTCGCGACTGCTAGAATAACACCATGCAGTTGAATAAAGTGGGGCTCTGTAGCTATTGTGAACGCACCTGATTTAGGGATTTGAATATCATAATCGGGCGATAGTTTTAGTGTATTCATATTTACTATACTATATAGAAGGAAATAATGAGTTATATGTTTTTGTATACATAGGGGATTGAGGGTCTACTCCGTGTGGGGATCGCACCTTTGATTGCTTATCTCGCTTTTTAGACTTGTGCTTGACAACGACTTGTGCCTCCGCTTCGCTCATACTGCTTTCGGACTCGCTAGAAGAATCGTCTTTTTCTATAATAATTTGTTGTTTAGTCTTTTTGGAAGACCGTTTGGACACTTTTGGGATGGGTACCAGCTCGTCATTGTTTGATTTTGTAGCTTTCTCTATAGTTTCTTGGGCTTGTACAAGTTTTTGTTTCTTTTCAAGCTCATTTGCTGTTTGGAGGTCCCTTTTGTCTTGTGCCTTTTTGCGTCTAGTTTCAAGTGCTTTGGCTCGGCATTGTGCTAATCTATCTAGCGTAGCTTGATCTTCTATTTTTTGCCCTTTCGCAAAACCCATAATGTTATATATATTACTGTAGACAAGATATATTTTTTTGGGTGATGACAAGTGCTTTTTAGCGTTTTGTAATTGATTTAAATATATAACAATATAGTATATATAGACATGGAACAAGTTGTGTCAAAATTAGGCAACATCTATTACAAAAAAGACGACGAAAAAAATCGAGCGCAAAGTGCAAAACATTATGAAACTCACAAAAATGAAGTTTTGAAAAAGAGGTTGTTGCAAAATAGGATGGCGAAAGGATTGCCCGTACGTAACAACTCATTGGAAAAATATGGGGTCACGGTTCTTGACATATTAAATACTTTTGACGATACGATGAGTGGTAAAGTGGCATGTCAATATATACGACAACTTGAGTTGCATAAGTTAGAAAAAAACTTCCGAAAATTAATTTTTTGTATATATAGAATACACACATATTATAGGGAAATACTATGTCCAAAACCAAGCTTACCGCCAACCAATGGGAACGCTTGAAGAAGAATACCAACTTGGACGAAGACGATAGGGTAGATTTAATACGATTGTATCAACGTCGAAATAAGAAAGGCGGAAATGTCAACTTGCTCACCAAAAATGAATTTGATGCAAGAGGCAAGACAACGAAAGCCGACACCTATGTTACACTAAAGAAACATATCGAAAAGCACTCAACCGATGGGACCGAGTACGTTATACCTTTCGATGTATTTCTGACCAAGCCATTAGAGCATTGGATAGGTCAACAACAAAATGATACTAAAGAGTTTGAGGACAAATATGAAACCACGCCAATCACGGAAAATGACCGACTAAAATTGTACGAAAAATTGAATCAAATTGCCCAATCTGATGCACTAAAAGAACATGGACCGGCAAAAACCATTAAACTTTTTTAAGTACACCACAAAAATACCTACAGGGAAAGGGTGCAGTTTAGCTTCGCCAAAATCCATTTCGGAGGTGTTTCGAAAACGTGCGACAATAACCATACGCAATAATGACGCACTTTGCTTTGATAGGTGCATTGTGATCCTTGACAACATAAACTGGAAAGGTCAATCTCACGTGTATAAAAATCTCATACGTGACCATCATGGCATTTTAACTCGAAAAGCCCAATAATTGCGGAATTGTATGGACATCGCTTTAGCGGAAGGAATTTCCATAACACAAGTTTACCGATATGAAATGAAATTTCGACGAAACATTCATGTATACGCGTTGACATCAATCGGACCAAAATTGATTTATCCATATTGTGATGAAAATCGTTCTTCTCTATTATACAAAGACGATTGGCATTTAGTTTATTACAATGGGCACTATGGCGTCATAACTAATATTAATGCCTTTTTGGGACATAACTACAAACGGCATTGCCCGCGGTGTAAATCAAAACGATGCAAGTTCGCAAATCCTCGACAAAGAAAGCAATTTAAGACGTGGACTAGATGTGACGATTGTGGTTGCACCTTTTATGACCGAGAATGTTACGATTTTCATAAATCGTCGTCAGTTTGTAAAAGCTATTCGTATTGTGAACAATGCAAGACTAGGTATCCAAACGATGTTAGCATCGCACACGTGTGCGGGCATAGGGTTTGCGATAACTGCAAAGAATATTGTGATATGAGTGACCACTTATGTTACATCACTAAAAAAAACCCTAAAGACATACTTTCGATAGAAAAGATTGCATTTTTTGACTTTGAATCAACCCAAAATACAGGCAAGCACGTAGTAAACTTTTGTGTATGTCAATATTACGATGGTACAGAGATAGTCCATCATACGTTGGAGCAATTTGCCACTTGGGCGTTTCAGTCCGCTCACAAAGGTATGACAATGATTGCGCACAATGGTTCCGGTTACGACTTCAAATTGATACTCGATTATGTCATAACGGAACGTGGCGACGTACCAAAAGTATGTACAAATGGCTCTAAAATCATGAGTCTTGAGTTTGAACATGTGCGGTTCGTCGATAGTTATCTTCATTTTGCCACATCTTTATCAAATGTGCCTAAAATGTTTGGGCTGCAAGATGACACTGCCAAAGGTTGGTTCCCTCATTTATTTAACACTGTCGAAAATCAGAATTATGTAGGAATGTATCCAGAATCCAAATATTACGCACCTGAATGTATGAAGCAAACGCAGTATGCCCAATTTATGCAATGGTGGACTCATAAAGTAGATAATCAGTGCACGTTTGACTTCAAACACGAGATGCATCGATATTGTTCCAACGATGTCACAATACTACGTCAAGCGTGATACTGATGTCCTTGCACGACAACTTTGACCCCACGCGCTATTTAACAATTGCAAGTCTTGCACAAGCAATACATCGCTCCGAGTATATGCCCGAAAAATCAATCGCAATTTTGGATAAACCACTAGCAAAAAAGCAAAGCATTAAATGCAAACAATGGCTTGAATATATACGTTTTCAACATAAAATTCCGCTTTTGGAAGAATACAAGTTACCCGGGACGTCTTACATTGTGGATGCAATTGATATTCAAGCGAGCATGTGCTACGAGTTTCTAGGCGATTATTGGCATGGGTCATTAGACGTGTTTGCCCTGTCAAGAAAGAATTTTGATAGAAATAAAACAATGAAGCAATTGCATGACGACACGTTTGCGAGAATCGCGCATATTGAATCTTTAGGGTATAAAGTTCAATATATATGGGGAAATCGATGGGATATGTTGTGCAAGACAGATATAGATGTACAATTGTTTTTAAAGTCGTATCGGAAAGACATATCTCCAAGAGATGCATTTTTCGGCGGTCGGTGTGACCCTAAAAAAATGTATTATCGTAAGAAAGACAGCGAGACTATTCGTTATTTAGATTTTACATCACTGTATCCCTATTGCAATAAATATTGCGAGTATCCTATCGGTCATCCTACAAAAATCAAATGCCCGAAAAATACAGATGTCAGCAAGTATTTTGGAATAGTGTATTGCAGAGTGACACCACCAACAGACTTACAAATAGCGGTGTTACCCCAAAGAAATGCTGATGGTAAACTAACATTCCCATTACATGCCATGGAAGGTTGCTGGACAACGCTCGAGCTGAACAAAGCTGTTGATAAGGGGTACATCATCGATGAAGTGTTCGAAATGTGGCATTGGACAGAAAGGTCCACAAGCATTTTTGAAGGGTATGTCAATGCATTCTTAAAAATCAAACAAGAAGCTAGTGGCTTTCCCGCTTGGGTTAAAACCGAAGACGACAAAGATTTGTATGTAAAAAAGTACTACGACGCCGAAGGTATCCATTTAGACAAGTCAAAAATAAGCAAAAACCAGGGTTTACGGTCAGTGGCAAAGATTTTTAAATGCCCTGTGGGGCAAATACGTCGAGCGGGAAAATAAAGCATTGACCAAATTTATCAAGAATCCATATGAGTTTTATGACATTATAACTAATGAATTTTACAACTGTAAATACGATTTTGTAGGTGCGGAGGGAAATGAGCTCGTAATGTTAAATTACACTTCCAAAGATATGTACCATAAGTCTAAATATAGTACCAATGAAATGATAGGTGTTTTTACCCTACAAATTTAGAACCTTGTGTTTACCTTGTGTTTACCTTGTGTTTCGAGCCAAGTAGGGCCCTACTTGGGCAATGTCGGCAGTAAAATGGCAAAACCAGCCAAAATCGGGTGAAATGAAGTTTCCGATAGTTTTTTTTTTATTGTTGATATCGATGGTTTGGGTCGATGTAAGACATATGGAGCGAAGTTTTGGGTGGAATGGCTTTGGTAACCTCACTTTTTGAGGCCTCAAAGCTGTGCTACTCGGTACCTGCCCTGTACTTGGGGCTGTACCTGGGCTGTACTTGAAAACATTGGAAAAAAATATTTTTGGAATCTGTTTTTTGGGGGCTATTACGCTTATTTAGTCCTTACTATGGACATTCTCCAAAGATTTAACTGAAAAAACATTTTACACTTCCTGTTACAGCACCTCAAAGTTAGGTCAGTATGGGCATTGGGTAGGTAAGGGGTAAGTAGGGGGCAATACCTACCCTGTACCTGGGCTGTACCTGGGCTGTAGGGCCTCTATATGGCTCCGATGCCGTGGCATCCCGGGCCGCCGCCGCCTGCCGAGTTGTTTGAGGGCGGTCCTCCACTGTCGCCGACGTCGTCTTCAGATGACGAGGCCCCACCGTCGGGCA
This sequence comes from Cymbomonas tetramitiformis, assembly GCA_001247695.2. Lineage (NCBI taxonomy): Eukaryota > Viridiplantae > Chlorophyta > Pyramimonadophyceae > Pyramimonadales > Pyramimonadaceae > Cymbomonas > Cymbomonas tetramitiformis. Next base: position 126,729 of record LGRX02000245.1, read on the forward strand.
GCACTTGGCAGCACCCCGGTGCAGTGCAGCCTCCCGTGATCGAGAATTCGTCAATTTCTTCTACGAATGATTCATCGCCGGCCCCGGGGGCCGGCAACTGCTTCACAGTCACGCTGCTCCGAGCCGGGCAGCCAGCTCCGAAGACCCCTAGTGGCTGAAAATTGGTCACGCCGTGCCTGCCTAGGGATTAGCTATAGTGTAGCTTCCTAGATGTGCGGAAGGGCTCTCTGAATTTGAGCTGTGTTTAGGGTTTTGGCAAAGTAACAGCAGTATCTGACAATCTTGCTGTGACCTGGGACCGCCCTGACCAAGAGTACAGGCCCCCAGTTGTGCTAGTTTCCTCCTGAAGTTGAGTAGGGAGTTTGTTTGCTTCGTTCGCTACTAGCTCCGGTCACCACCCTAGGTGGTGTGCTGGATGTGACACACCGACAGTCAAATCTGTCACCTGTCACTTCCTATAGTAGGCTGGGTGACCGTCACCAGTAGACGGGAAACACCCGTTAGTATTTATGTGTATACCTCTTTTATCAAGACACACTTTACCGTTCTGATTCCGTAACCCTTAACTCAGGGTTTATCTCACCAGTTAGATATATATTACCGCCGAGCTATATATCTGCCACCTTGCGCCAATCTCTGTGCGCGGGATGTCATCGCCTATTGTGCCTGCAAACCGCTTTTGCCCACGTACGTAACCTGTTGTACCATCATAAGTATGGTGTAAACATGGCCCTATCTAAGCAGTTTCAACAGCCGAGATGGTGAAACACGGCCTTGGTAGCACATGGTTTACCTTGTTTTACTGCCAACATTGGGCCAAGACGTACATAAAACGGACCATGTTTGATCAATGTCCAAAAACACGTGGCAAACTTGGCCATTTTTGGGCAATGTTGGCAGTAAAACAAGGTAAACCACCTTGTGTTGCGCCGCTGAAGATGTTTACCTTGTACCTGAGTAGAATTGCCCTGGTATGGCCCGGTTCGAACAGCATTCACGCGAACACAAGGTAGACATCTTCAGCGGCGCACATAGCCCAAATCAATGCCCCAAATGCAAAACCCAATGGGGAAACGACCCAAACATGGTCATGTCTAGACCATACCTTAGGGTGCAGGGGCAAGCGTGGACAAAAATCGGTCATTTTCATGAAAAAACAAGTTGAGCTCAAAAGAAAGGGGCTTGCTCGCAAAATACGATGGTGAAAACGGCTTGCTCAAATATTCTATGGGCCATTCAGGAATGGTCCAGAAGTGGGAAACCCTTGAAAAAAAATATGCACAAAAGAAAGCGCAACAGAAAAAACATGGGTCCCATGACCCGGAATCGCCACTCGCGCAGGTTCAGATCGCCGACCGTTCGCGGACAGGTTCAGACCGTTCAGATCGCGGCGTTCGAAAATCGAGAGTCGTCAGTTTATCCCAGAAGATGCCAGGCGATTACACATTACTCGAGTGATGACACAAAAGACAACGTCGCGCGATCGGGTGAGAGATGAAGGTTATTGGGGCAAATTGACGTGGATGCAAATTGACTTGTCCTATCCTTCATTGGCACAGGATGGCAGTCATGCCTCATGAAAGACAGGAACGATATCGATGACCGTCATGGCCACTTCTGGAAGTCCTCGATGCTCTACCTCGACAATAATACAGTCGAGAGACATGACACGATACTTCGACAGAAAATGCCATGACGATTTACAAGTAAATAAAATTCCTGAAGAAAAGTATGAGAATTCCACGTCAATTTGCTATGTTTCTGTTCAACAATCGCAAACTTGCAGCTCTCGATTCATATTCGACTGTGCCTCCGTTAAGTACTTTTCAATTAAACTTTAAGATGTATTTCTTGTGTTTACCGCCGCCAAAAAGCCGCAAAAAGCGCAGCGACGACAAGAAACCGACTCTCCGCAACTCAGAATGTCTCATAACGGTGTTTCGACAAATTCACCCGAGGTGGTAGACCTAGTGACTCCTATGGGAGAAGCCAAGACTTCAGTTGCAGTGGATAGCGGATCTGGTTCCGCGAATTCTCCTTTCGTCTTGGCATCATCCCCTTCACCTTTGCGCCCAACGCAGTTGTGCTTTGTTACAGCTCCTCCACCGCTAGCGGCTCCACAGGGACTTCCACAGAGACTTCCATTCGATCCGGAACTCACGCCAAGTTCTCCCACGACTGTTTTCCCAATTCGTTGGACGGGAGTTCACGCTCAGCAAGCTCCACACGAGCTCTCGAAGATTCCGAAGCCAAATCAGTCAACCGAGGTAGGTGAGCTCGCGCCCGTCTATGTATTCGCAACTATATGCGTATACATGTTTTCCTCCATCGCGCGAGATTAAACTTCGCAGGAGTTCTTTGTTGTCGCTTCACTTATTTTCTCGTACTTGATTCGTTTTTCCAATTGGCGTGTGGGGTTCGCGATTTTGGAAATGTTCCTGACCCTGTAGTGTGTGTGTGTGTGTGGTTCGGAAACGGCAACTGGACAGGTGCATGCCGGTTCCCCTGCGCCTAAAAAGCGTAATGTTCAAAGTGTAAGTGAGGCGCAAGCTAAAGGAGCAACAGTTGAAGAATGTCCTCGGTATGCGACCTAGGCAAAGATCTCCGGCCGTTCGGCAGCGGTGTTGTGGTATTCTGGCGGCGGTAAGCACACGAAAGACATATTTGGACCTCGCGTATTCGACAGATAATCGAATGATGCACTTGCGAGTTGCGAGTTCAGATGAACAGAAACACTCATTGAGCTAGCAAATTGACGTGGAATTCTCATACTTTTCTTCAGGAATTTTATTTACTTGTAAATCGTCATGGCATTTTCTGTCGAAGTATCGTGTCATGTCTCTCGACTGTATTATTGTCGAGGTAGAGCATCGAGGACTTCCAGAAGTGGCCATGACGGTCATCGATATCGTTCCTGTCTTTCATGAGGCATGACTGCCATCCTGTGCCAATGAAGGATAGGACAAGTCAATTTGCATCCACGTCAATTTGCCCCAATAACCTTCATGGGTGAGAGACACGGCATCGATAGCTCGATATCTGATAGCACGTTGACATGCGACATTGCGATAGCCGATGGCAGAGGTGACCGCGTGTCACCGTAGACGTCATGTCATGTCATGTCACCATACTTGTACAGTGCACAGTTCGAGTTGTCAGTCACGGTACTTGTAAACGTTGGAGTTCGAAATTCCCCCTCTTCTCGTTGACCATCTGTACAGTGCAGTGCCTGTCTGCACTGTACAAAATTCTGCTTGCGCTTTTGCTTTTGTTTCCATGCGTTGCTTCTGAATTCATTCTTGCTTTTGCATATTTTCTCCTGCGTGCAAGTACTAGTGCCGTAGTGTTTTTTACGCGCAGATGTAGTTAGATCTGCGCGTATTGAACGTTTACATGGGGTGAACGGGAGATTTTTCCCGCTAGTCCTTTGGACTAGATTTGGTTGGTTCTATTCCAACTCACCCCCTCTAAACTTTCACTCTCCTTAACTTTCTTCTTATTTTTTCCCCCTTTTTCCCTCGTTACTAACCTCTTTTTCGTTGGCGCTATTTTTCAGATTGACTCGTGAGTTGGACCGGCGAAAACGCGATTCAACCCACGAACGACTCCATCGCCTTCGACTTCTATTCTCCTTTGACCCCTTGTCTTTGAATTGTTTTCGTTTGCGTGCTTGTTTTTTCCCCCCAGATTTACTAACGATTGGTTCCTTGTCCTTTGATATAGGATGGCTGAAAATTTATGAGGAGCAAGGCACGTGCTCATCAACGACGCCAACACTCGCGTTGTAGATTGTAGATAGGCTTATTGTTTGTATTTTACGAAATAGTTTTCAAGTAGGATTTGAAATAGTAATGTAGTGAATATTTAGGGAGTAGATTAGAAAATATAGTACTTACGCGATATTGGTTTGTATTAACTGTATTGCATAATGTATTCATTTGTGCGTTAGAACCCATGCTTGTTTGCATTCGTGTGTCCTATCGTATTGAGCATGTAGTTACGTAGCGAGCAAAAAATAGTTTCGAATAGCAATTGCTATTGCCTTGTCGCATTTTCACATATCACATGCATACTTTTCAAAGCACGAAAACATCAACTAGGAAGTATAGTGCATCCCAACTTGCGGTATGCATACTAAGTTTCAATATGTTGTGCATGCAACATATTGAAACTTAGTATGCAACGCATACATAGCATATCCAATATGTGTGTGTTAAAGCATATCATTAATATGTGTTTGTTATTCGTTGAAAGACCGAATATCTAGGTAGATATGGCCATGTTTACATCGTATTCGATATGCGGTAGATATATACATGGCCATGTTTGATCAGTACTTGAGAATAAACACATGATAGGCAAGGCCATACTTACCCTTGTTTATGTATAAACATGGCCATGTTTGATCATTACTTGAGAATAAACACATGATAGGTAAGGCCAAACTTACCCTTGTTTATGTATAAACATGGCCATACTTACCTTGTACTTGGATATAGATACATGATAGGTAGGGCCCTACTTACCCTTGTTTATGTATAAACATGGCCATACTTACCTTGTACTTGAGTACAGATACATGATAGGTAGGGCCCTACTTACCTTGTTTATGTATAAACATGGCCATACTTACCTTGTATCTACCCGATGTCTAAGTGATTCATGCATTCACGCGCGTACGTATGGTGCGTTAGGGGCTGTTCCATTTATTGTCGCAGGGGGGGTTAGGATTTCCGTTTTTGTCCGGCCGGGTGGTGGGGTCACGTGATGGCGCTGTCCGCTGGGCAGGTGTTGTCCGCTGGGTGGGTGGGTGTGGGTTGCTGAAGTTAACAGTGGAGAGTGTCCGCTGGGGAGGTGGGGGTCAGAAGAAATGATGTCCGCTGGGGTGGTGGGGGGTCAAGTGCCATATCCTAACCCCCCCCCTGCGACAATAAATGGAACAGCCCTTAGACATTGGGTAGGTACAAGGTAAGTAAGGGGTAAGTAAGGCCAAAAACCACGACCAAACATGGCCTTACTTGGGTTGTGTTGCGCCGCTGAAAAACTGACTAAACATGGCCATGTCTGGTCGTGGTTTTTGGCCATCCAGGCACAAGGTAGATACAAGGCAAACATGGCCCTACCTACGATTCCTAAATTTGTAGGGTTACATGCAGTTACGCACGACTCAAGTTATATTCATTGTTTGAAGATGTGGGTTTTGACAATGTGCTATACGCGGACACCGATTCTTGCATTTATGTTGAGATGGTCGATGTCAAGGATCACGTGTATCGAACTCAACGAGGCGATTATTTAGGACAGCTTACGGATGAGCTTGAAGGAATGAATACCAAATTGTTGGAGTACGTAGCAACCGGACCCAAGTCATACAGTTTGCGGTTTGATGACGGGACTACCCTTACTAAAGTAAAAGGTTTTCCGTTATCGGTTGAGAATGCCGCGAACATCAACCACGACACCATGAAACAATTTGTCCTAAATGGCGAAGGACAAATTGGGCTTCAAAATAATGTTATACGCCAACGAAAAAGAGCTTGTACACACAAACTATTAGGGCTAGAAACACGACCTGAAACGAAGACTTTTAGGTATCTATATGACAAAGGGCATGTGCAAGTCGATAGAGATTATAACATTTTGCCATGGGGGCACAATGAAATATATTGTGTTTCATAAAGTATATTTATACATAATGACCGCTAAATCAAAAAGCATATCTCTGGAACGTATACAAGAATTGTATCTACAACCAGATTTTGGATTATCCGGACTTGAGTCTTTTTACAAAAAGTTGCGTAACAAAGGGTACGGTGTCACCAAATCGCAAGTAAAAGTTGCTATAGATGCCACCGAGTCTTCCCAAACGTTTAGTCAGCAAAAGAAAAGTAATCGCAAAAAAATGTTTCCTATTTATGGTCCGGTTGATAAGATTAATATGCAAATGGACCTTGCGTTCGTGCCTAGATTAAAGTCACAAAATAAAGGATATAGTGTTATTCTTACGGGAATCAACATTAACTCGAGGAAAGCTTATGCCATTGCACTAAAATCTAAAACCGTTAAAGACAAACTTGATAAGAAATCAGAAGCTGCCGAAGGAGTTGTTCCCGCTATAAGGAAAATGATATTGGATTCCAATTTACGCAATGGAAATTTGACGACAGATTCTGGAAGTGAATTTGTTAACAAGCAAGTTAAGCAATTGTTACAAGAGTACAACATAACACATTATGTCGCGGAAGTAGAAGACCATTCACGTATGGGCACAATCGAACGTTTTAATCGCACATTAAAGCTAAAGTTATCAAGAGTTAAAAAATCAGATTGGGTAAATCAGATTGAGACGATTGTAAAGAATTACAACGACACAAGTAATACTGGTAATCCGGATGCGTCAAGTCCTGATGACATGAACACTATCAAGACTATTAGAAATGTATTGTTGAAACGAAATAAAACGTTTGAACTATACAAAACATTAGGCATTAAAATTGGCGATACGGTTCGATTACGTGTGCGCGCAAAAACATTTGACAAAGAATCTCAACGTTGGTCAACAAAGGTCTATAAAGTTAAGATGAGACAAGGCAATTCATTTATTGTAGAAGATGTTGAAGACAACGAACGTTTAGCAAGGGCGTACAAGCCTAGAGAACTTTTAGAAGTCAAAGGACCTATAGCTAAATCCTCCAAAAATACTCGAGGTACTTAAGGTATCTCTAAAGAGGCGCAGAATGAAACGGTTGCTCGAAAGTTAAAAAAAGAGGGCATCGACAAAATTGTGGAAGTAAAACGTTCGCGAAATTACGATGGACATAAAGTACGAGTATTCATAGATGATAAGAAATCTCCCAACTATCAAAAAACATTAACAGGGCATCTAAAACTGAATAAAGGCAAACGATCTAGGCGCAAATATGAGTTGATATTTGACGCCAAAAATGAAGAAAACGAGTTTGTAGATTTGCCCGACCCAACAATTACCGTCTTAGACGCGAAGGCATTTTAACAATCATCTACAAACTCCAATGTACTGTTATCTTCATGAGGCTTTAATAACATTTGTGAAACCTTGTAACTAATGCCAAATTGTCCATTTATAATCCAAATTCCCGCAACTTGCACGATGGCTTTGATATTTGCATACTTTGTTTTATGTATTTGAAGAAGTGTTTGTACTCCGGTATCGCCTTCGAACACTTGGACATCGTCAATAGGTACTTGACATTTGAATAATGGCGAATAATTTTCGTTTGCCGGTTGTTTGATTGAGGAATTGAAAAATTCTTTAATGACTTCTTGGTTGTAGTTTTTTCTTTTTAACCACTTGAACGCGTTTGTCGTGGCAGTCTCGATTACCTTTTGATCGATCGCCTTTAACATTTCCGAAAACGATTTGTTTTCATCATTTAGCGATAGATTAAGGTAATATTTGTCACTGTCTTTAAAAGAACTTACACCAAACGGTGCTGTTAGATAAGGTGTTTGGATATAGAATGGTTTGTTGTCATATCTTATGTTCACATATGATCCTCCTCGAGATAGTGTTTTTATGTCTTCGCAAGAGATTTTAGCAATGTTAAAAGTTTGGGAAGTTGTTGGATAAATCATAAAAGTGCGCTGCCTATAATATTAGTTAAACATATTTTTAAACAATTAATTTCGACGCAAGATGAGAAGAAATTTCTAACTTTGGGGGGAAATGGTTATAATATGCATATATCTTAAAGATAATGTGGAATTGTAACCAATTCACCCCTTTTTTGCGTTTAGTCCGCTTCTCACTTCGTCCTCCCTTTGTTTCAGTAGTAAGTGTACGACTACGGTGTTCCGACCATCTCACATTTTCTCCAATGCTACCTCAATAATCGAGGCGCTTGCGCCTCTATCGGTAGTCAGTGTAGGGCGGAGGGACACCGTAGTCGTACACTTACTACTCAAGCCTGCTTCAGAGATGTGATGTCCGATAAAGTCTATAGATCTGACGAACAACTCCACCTTGGAAGGCCTGATGAAGAACTGGTGTTCTCTGCAACGCTGGAGAAACTGTCGGACATGACTCACGTGGCTGTCAAAATCCGGACTGTATACGATGGTATCGTCCATGAAAATGACAAGGAACCGATCGATGAAGTCGAAGAATGCCCGATTTCGTACACGTAGAGCTGCTGCAGGAGCATTGGTCAATCCGAAAGGCATAACTGTCCACTCATAGGAACCGTATCTGGTGCGAATAGCTGTTTTGTGAATGTCATCTGGATGTATAGGGATCTGATGGAAAAACTGATTGAAGTCAAATCTGCTAAACCATCGTGCACCTTTTAGCTGTTCAAGAAGGGTGTCGTGAGGTGGCAATGGATACGTGTCCTTAATTGTGATGTTATTAAGGGCTCGATAATCACAGCACATCCTCCACTTCCCACCTGGCTTAGGAGCGAAAATGATAGGACATCCATATGGAGATGATAACGGACGAAGGATACCCAAGTCGACATATTTGATGATCTGTCGTTTGAGCTCTTCCATCATGGGCACTGGTATGGTACGTACTGGCTGCGATGGCGGCTTGTGCCCAGGTTCAATGTTGATTCTATGATAACCACCTTCAAACCGTTCTGGCCTATGACAAGCTGGAAGATCCTCCTGGAATATGTCTGAAAAGTCTTCTCTCATTTGATCACGTGCTGTTGTGACCTCTGGGTCTTCCATAGTGGTGTCTGAGTCTGATGCTGTAAAAACCAGTTCACCATCGACCTCTGAGAGAAAGAAGAGATAAGCCACGGCCTCTTCAGCCGAACCACTGGATCGAATACGACGCAGGTGCTTTCTCATGGTGGTGGCGCTGACCAATTCCATTTCAGGAAGGTCATCTGAGCCTGGAGTCTGTTCAACTCTGGATAATAGTGTGCGAATACTGGAGCCTGATGAATGCTTCCTAGTGATCGTCAGATTTTTGGTCTGGAAGTCAATGTGTGGATTTCTCCTCTCCAACCAATCTTGACCCAGAATGACAGTGAATGGTTTCATGTCAATGATGTAGAAATCTTCTGCATCCTTATACTTACCCAGCGTAAATGTAGCCTTGGGAAGATAGGATGTGCATGGTAGTTGGCTTCCTCCAGCCAATCCCACTGAAAACGATGAAGAATCTGTGGGTGCTATACCAAGCTGAGCAGCGAACTGTCTGTCAATGAAAGACGATGTAGCTCCTGGATCTACCAATATGTGAGTACTCTGTCCATATACTTTCCCTTTGTACAACAACAGCTTCTTTTGTGATTTCAGCTGTGCTGTCTGAGACTGCATCTGTGCGATGTGCTCTGAGGGAGTGTCCATCTGCTGAAACTGCAATGTCAGACTGGAAAGGACTTCTTCTGAGATACTCTCAACCCGGCCACTTGCTTCAGTGGCATCTTCAAGCTGATTTACCTTGGGGGTGCTCTCAACACTGGTACTTGTGCAGTACCCTGAGAGTTTCCCTGAGGAGCTGGAACTGAAGCTGGAGCTGGAGTTGCAACTGCTGCATTAATGCTGTGCTGACTTTTCAGTTCCTTAACCAAGGTGTTGATCGTATTGATGAGTTTGCCGGACCCATCCTTAGCACCCTGATTCTGTTGCTGCTGTCTCCGGTTCTGGGAAGGATTCTGAGCTGGTGGCTTACCCTTGATATCTTTTCCATCTGGGGTCTTGGTGGAATAACAATCCTTTTCGATGTGACCAACACGACCACAACGATGGCAAGACTGAGGATTCTGTGATTTTCCTTTCCCTTTGCCTTTGCCTTTTCCACATTTCCCTTTGCTCCGATTTTGATTGGAGTTCTGACTGCCACTCTGGTTCTGATTCCAATTCCTGTTGGATCTGTCATATGGCTTCTTGCCACGCCCTTTGTTTTTGTCCTTTTTGACTGGGCCTCCTGATGACTGCTCCTTCTGACCCCGATAGTGAAGGGGTTCTGACTGCTTTGAATGAACGACATAATTCAAATCAAGCAGTATCTGTGTGGTTTCTTGCCACGACAGATTATTCCTTTCTTGCTCTGTTAGGAATCTTAGCTGGAACTGTCTGCGGAGATCTGGATCCATGCTGCTGACAAATCTGTCCTTTATTAACACATCGTTCAAATCAACTGCTGCTAAAGCAGCCAGTGACGTAAACGTGCGCAAATAGTCTGAGAAGGTTTGGTTCCCTTGATGCAGCGCCATAAGGTGTTTCTTGGCTACTGATCTCTTATGAGGGTTACCAAATTGGCTGAGGAATATCCGTCTGACCATCTCATATGTGGCATCCGGTTGTTGTGCCACGACCTGAAAATAGTGTCTGTCGTTGGTTTGGATAAGAGTCAGGAACACTGTGATCAGGTCCTTGTCCTTGACTCCTGGATAGGTGAACTGAAAATACCGGTCCACCGTGTCCAACCAAACTTCTGCGTCCTGTCCAGATTTGAATTCCCTAGGTGGTGTCATCTTCACCTTTGGGACCAAACTGGGTGGAGCTGGTGCTGGAACAGAATCTGCGTCAGGATCTGTAAAGACTATTGGAGGATTGTCTTCTGTGTACTCAGTCTCCGGTTCCTGCGGTTCATTGGCTGGATCCCTAAATCGGCTCATATCGGGCTTCATACGACTGATGTTGTCGAAGTATCCTATCTGGTCGTATCTGGTTTGAGTGTTGTCATAACCAGCGATCCACTTCGGAACTTTGAACCGGCTGAATGAATCATAGGAGCCTAGAATGTCGAAAAACCATGTCGATGGATCTGGATTGATTGCTGGAATTTCTGGTTCTTCCTCTTCGAATACCACCATCTAAAAAACAAAACACAACACAAAAGATACCTTCAGCTAATCAGCTAACTGAGTGTGTGTGTGATATATATATATATAGTATATCTGTATGTTTACATACATGTAGTACATTTGTACATTATAATGAGGTAATTATGTATATATATCCACCTTCTGCTGGAATCTGTATAGGGAGCCCTGACTGGGAGTCCCTGTGACAGACCCCTAGGCCAACACTGGACTGCTGACTGATCTGTAGACTCGTGCTGTGACACACGCTGTGTCACAGGTAGGCTAGACTCCGTTGCCGTTGCGAGACCGTTCGGGGTATATCTAGGTTAGGGTTTATATTATTATGGGGGTTTTATCCAGACACAGTTCGAGACCCTCTGATATCTAGTGAACTAGGATATTCCGGTAGGTCGTGGCCCCATCCACGCTATATTCCACATTGCTTTTGGCCATGATTGGCTAAAACAGCCGCTTTGGTAGGTGGTGCGCACCGGCGCGTTTGGGTGCGCGTGGGAAGTTTGGGATGAGCAGCTTTTGAGTATTTGATCGGCGGCTATGGGGGTTCGACCTGGATCGGACTTTGTCGACGCAATGTCCTTGTACGGTTTTCTCTTTGCCTTGATCCAGCAATCTACCGTTTCTTGGGCTGGTAACTGCAGCACCTTCGACCTCGACTTCGTCTTCCAGTGCCCCTCGCTGCCATGGTTTTACCGCTCTTCGCATGGCTGTGTACTCGCATTCTCCCCACGCCGCTACCCTTACGTGCCCCAGCGTACCACCTCCCATCAGGCTCTCTACGTGATGGTTTCTACGAGATCCAAAAGGTCCCTTATGAGGGACTCCGACATCGATGCCTCTCTGAGGCTGACCGACGCGGTGCGCAACACGCCGACGGTCAAAACCCCGACCTTTGCGTATCCCGCACCTACTTCCAACGAGGACGCCGACGTTGCCACCAGGAAGTATTTGCAGGAGCAGTCCAAGCTCGTTGACGAAATCTACAAGCAGCGGCTGCATCGGTCTTGGGCCAAGGGTATCCGCGAGGATATCCTTGGGGACAAGAAGCATTATTTCAGCGGCACGGCTGACGCGAACCTGCTCTCCGACATGGTGGTGCAGCTTCGCACGGAGTTCGCGTCCGCTGGACTGGAGCTGGCCTCGTTCGATCTGGACGAGCCTATGACTCTGGTGGTGAGCAAGGTCAACGGCTTGCTCTACGACGTGCTCCAGCTGGTCATCGAGAAACACAGCAACGCCCACGTCTGGCTTACGGGGACGGACGCGTCTGCTGACCGGGATGGACGGCGTGCTCTGGTGGACATCATCAAGCGCTGCGTTCCTGTGGCGTTGCGGGAGTCTTTCCAGCAAGAGCATGCGGCTCTCAGCTATCCCGCCAACGTTGACCCGCAACCCGTTCTGGCTCGGGAGCAGCGGTTGGTGCGGGACAACAAGGCAGCTGACTGGACGCCCACCGAAGCCACCAGGAAGCTCAGCTTGTACACCCGGCTTGACCCGGTGTTCTACGCCGCGGTTAAGGTGCGCTATCCCATGGTGGCCGATCTTGCGACGGTTTCCCTCGGTGCCCTTCGCTCTCTGGTGGTTGAGATTTACCAGGCATGGGCGGCGACGGAGGCCGGGAAGGCTGCCCTGGCCAGCCCCTCGTCTTGTGGTGCGTCGGCTTTGCTCTCCAGCGACGAGCACCAGGTGCTCCTCGGCAAGATCCAGGAGTTAACTGAGCTGGTGCAGCGGCAGTGCGGGGCGGCCCAGCCGGTGGTGCAGCGGCAGCGGGATCCGCCGCAGCGGCAGCACGGGCAGCGGCCGCAGCAGGGACGCCAGCTGCAGCGGCAGGGGCAGCAGCCCCAACGGGGTTTTCGCATGGGTGTGAACAACCCGCCCGCCGTGGGCTTCGATCGCGACGAGCAGCGGGCGAAACCGCTGTGTAATCGCTGCAAGAAATCCGGTAAGGAACTTTATCACTTCTACCGCGACTGCCCTCTTGGCGGTCGCCAACATTCCCCTGGCACGGCCGCAGCTTTCTGCATTCCCATCGACGACGAGGATGTGGAGGGTGTGCACGCCCTCGCCATGTGTGCCGTGTTCCAGGAAGCGGCGGATGAGGGGGCGGACGCCTTTGCCCGTGCGGCGACGGTGTACGGCCCGCCGGCGGTGCTTTGCGGGGGCGTTGTGGGGGGCATTGACGTGCCCGCCTACGGCTTCTCCGTGGACGCGGTGTCACCGGTGACGGGGACACCCGGTGAGGACATCCTCCAACGGCTGGACGACCTCGCGGCGGAGGTCAACGCAGCCGTTGAGCCTAAGGTACACTACACTCACGCCTCCTTCCTGCCGTCTGGGGGTGTTGACACGCAGGCTTCGGCTCTGGTGTGTGACTCTGCCGAGGCAGGTGACACACCGGAGAAGCGGGTTCCGGCAGGTGGTGCGGCGGCATCGGCATCCGCCGTGCCGGCCCCTGCTATGCCTGTCCTGGAGGACGAGGAGGAGCTCCTGAAGCTCTACGGCTACGGCGAGCCCGTGTCCCTTCAATCGGCACGGGTGACCACTACGGCGAGCACGGACGGTGAGTTCAAAGGCATTGTGGGAGGTGTCAACCGCGCCGCCGTTGTGCCGGTCGACCTGACTGGCTACGACACGGATGATTACGAGGACCTCCCCGACGGTAGCTTCAGGCTGAGACCGCAGGCTGTCTTGGCGGATCACGCGCGCCAGCCGCGGGGCTCCTGCCGTTTCGGCGAATCATGCGTCGGAGCCCGCAGCCCACGCACCTCCCTCTGGTGGTGCCGTTGGGGGTTGGCGTGACGGTGCTCACCGCACCTCTGGCTGCGGCAAGCCGCCATGGGGCTTCCCCGCTCAGCCGGGTATGTGGGGGATGCCCTTCCTTCTTTCCTTCATTCTCTTGATTTCAGTCATGGGAGTGGGGGCTGCCACCTTCACGGTGGCCAACGAGTCTGACCTTCTGCAGGTGTCGGATGAAAAGGCACCGCTTGTTACGGTGCCGTGTGCTATTCCGCCTCGTCTCCACCGGCGGGAGCAGAGGCGGCAGGGCCTCTATATGGCTCCGGTGCCATGGCATCCCGGGCCGCCGCCGCCTGCCATGTTGTTTGAGGACGGTCCTCCGCTGTCGCCGGCATCGTCTTCAGATGACGAGGCACCACCGTCGGGCAGCACTTGGCAGCACCCCGGTGCGGTGCAGCCTCCCGTGATCGACGAATCAACAACACCGACTCCGTCAAATTCTCTGGCGAATGATTTTTCAGTGATCGACACCTTACACTTTGGCCGCCCCGTATTGCTCCGCCGTGCTACTGCGGGCTACTACGGTGATCGATGTGGTGAAGGTGCTCCTCTGAACTTTGACCCCGAGTAGATCTCCTTCTGGCTCTGGCAGTGCACCACTTTCTGGTGGTGTACTGAGATGTACCTTGACCTCAACACGGTCTTCAATCTGGTTTGATTTACTTTGACAACTTTATATTCTTCAATCTGACTTGCTGGTGCAGACTCTTTCAGTAGTTTAGCAGGACACTCAATTGCCTGTATGCTTTTGCTCTTGTACTAGCTAGAGGGTTCCAATTTGTGTATCAGAATGGCACAGTTGGATTAGCAGTTAGGACCTGTCACCCTAGCTTCTGCCCTAGCAACTTACACTTCTGACTCTCCTAGCCAGTCACCACCCACAGTGCTGGGGTGGTGTGCTGGAATCTGTATAGGGAGCCCTGACTGGGAGTCCCTGTGACAGACCCCTAGGCCAACACTGGACTGCTGACTGATCTGTAGACTCGTGCTGTGACACACGCTGTGTCACAGGTAGGCTAGACTCCGTTACCGTTGCGAGACCGTTCGGGGTATATCTAGGTTAGGGTTTATATTATTATGGGGGTTTTATCCAGACACAGTTCGAGACCCTCTGATATCTAGTGAACTAGGATATTCCGGTACCTTCTTCCCCCCTCAAGGAAGTGTGAATATAAGGCAGTTGCCACTTGCCTTTACCTCATATGTAGCATGCATTCCTTATAGGAAGCAGCTGTTACAGTTTTAGGGTTGTTGCCCGAAATATTATCATGTCTGTGCTGATTACAGCATGATATATTTATGCCAAACACGAAGTTTATCCAATATTTAGTGGCATTTTAGGGCATGTTACGTTACAGTGGCCCATATCCCCAACAGTGTGTTCAGGGTGTTACTTGGTATCAGTAACCCTAAAATAGGTAAAAATAAAGCAGTATAAATATTTTGCAAACATTTTTAAGCAAAACTGCATTTAATATCACACTGAATGTTACGTGGTTTGCAGGAGGTATGTTACACCCCTGACACACACATTCAATTTTTAGGGTGTTACAGGGTGTTACAAATGCTGCATAAATCAGGGATTATTTTTTGATAGCTGAATAATCATATCAGCAAAAAAAATCAATCCGAAATTTTTATTTTGAAATCATGCGTAAAACATTTTGACGCATTTCGTTACAGCCAATATGTACACCCCTACATATTCCACACCTGCTATCTAGGGTGTTACACGAGATATGACTATGGTCGTTATGATTTTCTGATACCTTAATAGGTATAAAATCATAATATCAAATAAAACAGGGTCGAATTTTCAATTTTCAAATCTGTCGCAAACGAATTTCACCCATTTTGGCCGTTTTCCGGCTTGATTATTGTTTCCATAGTAATATATCTCTGTGTGTGTGTGAGCTGCAAAGTACAGAAGTATTGCATTTCACTTCACTTTTGCACATGACGATTTTCATGGCATAAAAGTGAATGTTCCTGTATGTCAACATCTGTGGTTGATCATATCTGTGGGTTTTACTGATTTGAAACCCATGGAAGTAAATGTACTCCCTGATGATATTTAGGTATACCAACTATAAGCGGATTATCCACTTTAGTGATAACTTATCAACCTATGATATGTTTGAGCATATGACTGTGCTCCAAGAGTATATCAAAAATGATATCTCTAAATTTCAAACATATCTGGACATAGCTTGATTATAATCAAAGCAGTTTAGCACAGCACACATATATATGTGTGTGTATGTCCACAACAACCTATGTCAGCTCAATATATGTGTGTACTGATCTGATTAGGTACATGCATTTGTGCTGATCAATACTGAGTCAATTGTCAGAATGCAGTATAGTGGTTGTTGTTGCTCCAGCGATGTGTGAGAGTGAATGGACTGTGCTCAACAGTTACCAGCTGTTGTAATGAGCACAGTATTCTGCCTTCGGGTCTGGAGATAACTCCATCCAGCCCTACAGCATGTTGTCTTATTCTGCTCCCATATGTATCGCCATGTTTGACATTCCACACGCACATGTGTTTGTGGAATGGTATCCATATTATAATGCACATGATAGACATTATAGTTGATCAATTCACTCTGAGTCAGTGAATGTCAATATATACATACATAGTTGTAAATGTCAGTGTGTGTGTGCATGTGTATAGTACTGCTGATTAGTACTTTTACCAGTGTGTGTGTGTGTGTGTGTTCACTTTACACACTTACAGGAAGGTGACTTCTGGTATTACAATTCCCAGATAGTTATCATGCAGGATGGTGATCAGCATACCATGTACTGAATGAATCTAGCATGATATATATCAAGTTAAGGTTTATTGTAATCCTGATATAATCTCATTCACAATAATGAGTTGCTGTTTGATTTTACATGTAGCTCTGGTGAGTATTCCTTCCAGTAATCCACCATAGAACGGTATGTGATCCGAAGAGCATCTCGGCTCCACCGGGACATAACGAGCTAATTATGATGTTAAGACTACTTTCAGGCACCTTATGCTAACATGAATTCTAATATAATCTAGCATGCACTGCAATGTGCTTGTGAACTGTTCAATACATTGCAAAATGATGCTAATATTCCAGTTGCTAACGTGATCAAACTGGTATATATACTGCAGCTGATATCATGATCAAGCTGCTTTGGTGATGCATGCACAACTTACAATATTGCAGTCACTCAGTATAGAATGTATACATGGTGTAATGCTGCATGTACTCATGTGCTGCATGTTGGTGTGTGCTGCATATACTCATGTGCTGCATGTTGGTATATAATGCAATCATTGCAAGCTCAGTATATACATCTTTTGCACACTATATTGCAATAAGCATACAAATGCTGACGGTTTGAAATATTTTTGCAGTCATCAATATGTGGTGTAAAATGCTGCAGTATAGTAATCATGTGTCCATCATGCATCCATCCAAAATATCCTTGCGAGTATACAATTATTCTGCAGAGGATATTGACGCGCGTAACATGGCATATGTACGGATGGCGGACACTGTAGACATATGCATGTCTCGCTGCATGTAGATACATCAGGAATCATGCGCCCTAAAACCGTGCGTTTATCGCATCCGATGAAATCATAACAGGTGCACATCGCGCTGACGAGCTAAAAATCATCGTACGAGCGGATTATTGTGTACGGTTCAAGCAGATCATTTGCGAAAATCGATGTTGCCAATTATTTCACAAAGTATCTCATTGTCGCCGGTGTATTGTCGCATAAATGAATGCGATCGCGCTGTTTAACAAAATTTCGTACGTCCATTCGCAGTTGATGCGAATCATACGTACTGACGGTCATTTTTCACTAGCGCATCTGCATCTCGCATACCGTGACAATCCTGCGAATTTTGACATCATATGTATACGATCCGTACACTGTGCGCACACCTTGTCGCGTATAGTATTAAGACGATTTCTCTGCGAATGCTGTCAGCTGCGGATATGTTCGCGATGATAAATCCTCGCGCAATCCGTATGCTGTCGATATTCGAGCGTATTTATTATTCGGTTTGCAGATATTCAGTATAACTGCGAGCGCCGTTGCTTGTATGCGCGAACCTGCAACCTGCGAACAATACAATATATACGATATCTAACGCTGCACTCACTTGAGTTCTCGTGTTCGTGCCTTGACGAGTTTAGAATACCATCTATTAGGGCTGGATAAGCGAGCCCTCAGTATATCATATAAAATAATAGTAAACGCTGTGTTATAGGACGGTAACACACGCGTAAGATAATAGCGGGGATGAGTGCGGACTTCTGTGAGAAGATGCTGCCTCTAGCACAACGCTAGCTCATCTAAATACCATATGTCTCCCATCGCATAGATGGTACCGCCATTGGGTTGTGAACCCGAGACATTGGTTGAACGACCAGTATCGTCAGAACGAATAATACGTTCGCCCCATAATACTGCGCATGCTTGTTCCGCACATGCTTGAAGCGAAGATGATTTCTTGTTTGTTACTTCAAGATGTATCTTGCTTTGCCATCTTCGAGTTCGACATACGAACTCTTGATGACAGGTGTCATTCAAGTCTTTCCTTGAATAATGACAGATGATGTGACTTATCATCTGACGACATGTACAGTCATAGTCGACCGTACTGACGACTGTCTGTCATTAAAATATATGACATGACTCGACATGACATGACATGACATGGTATGACATGTCTGACAGGTATGACACGTATGATATGTATGACACATATGTCATCGGTCATGACCCTGACAGTCTCAGACAACACAGCTGAAATCACAGAAGAAGCTGTTGTTGTACAAAGGGAAAGTATATGGACAGAGTACTCACATTTTGTTAGATCCAGGAGCTACATCGTCATTTATCGACAGACAGTTCGCATCTCAGCTTGGTATATCACCAACAGACTCATCATCATTCTCTGTGGGATTGGCCGGAGGAAGCCAATTACCCTGTACAAGTGTACATCCTATCTTCCCAATGCTACATTCACGCTGGGTAAGTATAAGGATACAGAAGATTTCTATATCATTGACATGAAACCCTTCACAGTCATCCTGGGACAGGATTGGTTGGAAAGAAGGAACCCACACATTGACGCCAGTCCAACCGAATATGACGATCACCAGGAAACACTCATCAGGTTCCAGTGTTCGTACAATTCTGTCCAGAGTTGAACTGTCACAGAGGGGCGATACAGTAGAGGGGGTTCCTCTAGCCGTACTGTAGGACCCAACGCAAGACACTGAGTCACACTCCCACGACTACTGTAGTCAGTAGTGTGTAGACGACTAGACTGAAGACTCCAGCGAAGGAGCTCTGAGTGAGGCTCGAAGGAGACTACTGTACGCTACCTCGTCATTTGGAAATCGTCGACAAACTGGAAATGATCGACAAATAGGAAAAATCGACGATATTGCGCGCATTGGTTGCGATATCGACCCGGGACAAAAGCTCATCATTTTAGGCAGTCAAAGACAGTGGGGAAACATATTTCGCTCGCCTCCAGCAGTCCAGTAGAACGTTTTTAATGCTGCAGTGCAGTTCGAGATAAGGAAAAAACAGTGTAAAAAAGAGGAAAAAGTGGGTATATTGTCGAATATACCTTAAGCTAAAGGTGAAGGACAGTAGTATTCTATAATATGGTGCTTACACGTGCTGAACGGTAAGCGATAACCCCTGGGGACTTTGTATTCCATGTTGTTTTCACATTTTCCTTAGAGTGCTATTCTCTGACATTTGATATTCCGTGGACAGATCTGGGAAGGGATTTCCAGCCCTCACTATGGCCAACTCGAAAGGAGCGCGTGCCCAAGAGGCCGCCCAAGCTTTCTTGAGTGGGCGCTTCAAAGGTATCACTGCCGCCGCGCGACATTTCGACCTGGACAACGCCAATACGGTACGCTACTATGTGAAGCAATGGAAGGGCGCTGATGTTGAACGTGCTCTTCTCTTGGTGGCGGAGGAAGAACAACGTAATTCCGTGGCGTCTAAAGAGGTCGAGGACTTTGTCACTCCTATGACTTCCTTTCGCAGTGGTGAAGCTGTGGGTGGTGAAGTTGGGGGTGGAGGAACATGCGTTGCATCTGAGTTCGCCACTCCTGCTGCGATGTGTAAAACACTTCAGCACACTAGTGGCGGCTTGTCACCACTCCAACCACACGATCTTTCAACGGTGTTTGACACTCCCTCGTCTCGCGTGCCTGCTGGCGGTGTGTGCGGTTCGGCCGGTTTGGAGTCTGGCGGTTTGGACTCGCTTGCCCAAGCGGCAAGTGAGACAACATCGAAGCATTCACCGCCTGATTTGACCCCCAACAAGTCTGCACGTGCCATCTACACAACAGCATATAAGTGGGCGGCCCAAAGTGTCAAGGACGAGCTCATGACATGCAGGAGGGCTGCAGAGGCGGTGTCTGCAAAATACGGCATTAGCATACACTTCTCCACAATAGCAAAAGCTGCCTCGCGCACAGAAATTGCATCCCCTGAGAAAGCCGGTCGGAAGAGCTACATTCCGAAATGGGCGGGAGAGAAGCTTCGTGACTTCATAAAGGCTCTTAGAGCTTGCAGGATACCTGTGTTTAAACAAACGGTTTGCATATACGCGAACGAGATGATTGAAGGCACGGTGTACGCGGAGAAGTTTTCGCATGGGATAGTAGACAACAATTGGTATTATGGGTATTTAGATCAGCATGGCATGCGAACTGGAAACCAGCGGCCCCTCGAGCTGTTGAGGGGCAAGTGGTGCACCGCGGCCAACATGGAGACGCATTACAAAGTGGTAGCCGACGCATTAGTGGAGGCAAAGCTTGCGGTGTGGAATCCGGACTTCGACGACAACAAACAACATTCTCGCATGATACACATCACGAAGCCACATAGGGTTTTGAGCTTCGACGAGACTCGACTCACGATGGACTGCACTGACTCCTCGAAGTCAAAAGCACCGAGAATAGTGAAAGGGGACAAGGAGGACGATGGGGAAGTGTTAGTGAACAAAGGAGGCGGTGTTGCAAGTGCTATAGGAGGTAGCACCGCCGCGGGTGAAAGCATCCCCGCTTGCATCATATTTGGGGGAGCTGACTCCTACTTGGCAGAGTGGACAGAGGGTGCACCGGTGTCCACCCGCATCGACGAGAGCACGGGACGTGGATACCCCACGACTTTCTATGCCAACAAGAAGGGGGGTACGACACACGCATTGTGTCTGCATTACTTTCGGAACAACATCCGAAACATGTACCCCGACTGTAGTGTGGACAATCCCATCGCCGTGATCTGTGACGGGCATGGCTCACACCTGTCTTGTGAGCTGCTGGAGTATTGTAGGGGGGAGGGGATAATAATAGTCCTCCGTCCTCCTCATACTACCAGTGTGTCACAAGGTGAGGACGTTGTGAACTTTGCCGAGTTCAAGCCACTGTTTCGGACGGCGAAGGCATTGTTGCTGGTGGCTAGGTTAAAAGCCAACTTGTCACCTTTCCTGACCATGGCAAACCTGATGAAGTGCACCACCGGGCCGTGGGAGGAAGCCTTTTCCATCGAGAACAACAGGAAGTCTTGGGAGCGGATAGGGCTCTGTCCGTTCACCCGCGGGCTGTGTACTGGGAGCTGCGGGGGAAGGAGGAAAAGGCTCGGAAGACCGTGGCGAAGGCAGAGAGGGTGAACCTTGAGGTGTTGTCCTTCGGGTGGAAGGGGCACGCACGGAAGGAGGGCGGGGCGGAGGAAGAGGAGGAGGAGGAGGGGGGAACGGCACGTGGACGGGGCCGTGTGACCAGTTCCCTGTTCTGGGACAAGGGTCCCATGACCTCGGATGCCAGCTTTGCTGCGATTCAGCAGGTGGCCGAAGAGAAGCAACAGGCTGCAGAGGTGTCCGAGAAGAGGAAGCGGGAGCAGGCTGCAAAGGAGATGGAGAGGTCGGCCAAGTACTACAAGTTGGCAGAGGGGGCTCGGGAGAAGCTGGGGCGGGAGCTGAATCACGTGCTGCATTCGAAGCTGGTGAAGGATGAGCTGGTGAGCATGCTGCGGGGCATGGGTCACACCCCAGCAACCAACACACGTAAGAGTGACCTAGAGAATCAGCTGCAGGAGCTGTTGGGAATGCCTGGTAGGAGCGGACCATGGGGTTACATTGTGTAAATTTGAAGAAGACTTTCATTGTATTGTATTTCCAAAATTTCAAATTTTGATTGCCTGCCGGGGTCCGCCGTTCCTTACTACGGGGGCTACCTCCTCCGTACTTTTCCCTCCCTCTCCCCCTTGCCTACTCTTCCTTTTTGTTATAACTTATATCATCCAAAATTTGTATCACCAATGTTATTTGAATATCTAATCACGATATCACATTTCGCGAATACCGCATATAAATAATAATAATAATAATAACAATAAAACATTTACGCTAGCAAAGGGGACAAAGTCCTGAGAGTGCGGTATCCCTGCAAAGCAGGCTAGTGAAAACACCAGGGGCTACTCCCTCTGCTATAGCGCGCCCACAAAGGGGCTCAACCCACTTTTCAGCAGGGTGACATCTAGAGAAAAAGCTAGGTGCAAAGCAAAAATATCACGCGACATCGAAATCTCACTATTCGCAAATGTCAATATTCATATTATCACTATTCACGAGAATATCATTATCGGCCAATATCACGATTCACACATATCACTATTAGCCAATATCACTATTCATGAATATCATTATCGGCCAATATCACCATTCGAGAATATCACTACACCCGCGCGCGGGGCCGCCATCCCTGATTTTTTATCTCCGCATAGTGCTCAGGGTTTAGGGTTTAGGTTATTAGGGTTTAACGACCACACAGACCCATCCGGGGACTCTTGTAGATGTCCATAGCATCCTTGTTTGCACGATTCCGATCACTTGTCGAAGAGTTATCCACTTTTTTCCTCTCTTGTTGATAATTACCAAACTCAGATTTCCAGCTGCCTTTTACCCCCTCCTCCTCAGCCACTGCGGTCATGAGATTTTCCCCGAATAGGTCAAATCCCACCTTACCACCATATTGGCTAGGTCTTCCACATGCGATTCGATACCTTGTTTGCCCCATTCCGATCACTTCACAAGGAGCTATGACCATTTTTTCCTATTTTTGTTGATATACATAATTGGCAAATGACGAGGTACTTGTACGTCTGTCACCGACTCCTAAGACTTAGACTACAGGTACACTAGACTCTACTGTTGATCGCCGACTTTCCTTCCGTCATCAGTGATGACCGTCATTCAGGAGACGGATCGTCCGATCTCACTCCTCGGATCGCGGAAATGAAGAATCGCGAAGTGGCGGTTCACCTCCAGCTTCGTAGTCCAAGTGTCGCAGAGTGTCGCTCTTAAGTCGGAAGTTGGTGAAAATACTTCACTTTTCCTACCTGCTGACGATTGCTGCGTCTTTCTTCTCCGTTTCCTAACGCAAGTTTTCTTCTTACAATCATGAGTTCCGCAGCAATCGCTACTAGTTCTGATTTGCGGAGGGCGACCCGCGCCTCCCGCAGCGCACGGCCCCGTCTGCTTGATGAGAATTCCGTGCCCAACGTTATGTCGTCCGCGTTTAATGCAGCGACCTCGGCTCCGCGGGTCTCCCCTCCGCGGGAGGAGCCCGCAATCTTTCGCTCGTTGGGTCTTAATGAATCTGAAGACGGTGACGAGGTGGTCGACGCGGGGGAAAGGTGGTCCCGAGAGAATGTTGAAACGCCGGAGTCGCCGTCCGGACCGTCCTTGTTGCAGGAATTGTCGTTTGGCGACCAAGCTGCCCCTGGACGCGCTGACTCTCCTCCTCCGGCAAGAAATGTGCTGCAGAGAACGTCCTTGGCGGAGGATGTTGCGGGGGGGGCCAGCCTCCCTCTCCGTCCGCAGGCGTCCCGCGATGAAGTCCACCACGCGACGGAGGAAAGGCTGACTATTCCCGACCTGACGGTGAACGCCTTTACTGGACTTAACTTCTTCGTGCTGCCTAGCAAGGAATTACTTTTGAACCCCTCAATCTTTAAGACCGAGCACCTTCGGAAGATCTGTGCCAAGGTCCCTGGTCTGGAGGTGTCGAACAACCAGTCCAGAGCAACTATGGTTCGGAATTTGGAGAGCTTCCGCGAGGTGCTGGAGAGGTCACGTACGCCCCCGACGGGGGATATGGCTACACCTGTGACTTTGACCCCGCGTACTGATCTGAACGCGGGGGGGCCGGTCCCCCCGCCAATGGGGGACGTCCCGACTGACTTGGTGTCCCGGGAATCGGGACACCAAACGCCTCCAGTTGTCCCGGTCACCGAGGGCACGGGCCCCCGACGGCCCCCGTCCCCGTTGTACGTCCGGCCGGGAGCCGCGCAGACCCCGACGTACCCGCCGGGGTTCGGCCCGCACACGGACCCGAATGCGGAGCAAGGTCTTTTCTCTGGCCTCGACCCCCCCGCAAGCCAAGCACAAGAACCTCTGCAACCAGCCCAGGTAGCTAGCCCGAGCGCTCCTGCTTGACCTCTCCTTTTCCTTTAGAAATTTGAATTCGTTTCGGTTTAATTTGCTAGGGCCTTCTCCTTCCCTGTAGTTTGATACAAACTTAATCAGCCTGTTCAACCCGTTTCACTAGTTAGGAATTCTTCCCCTCTTTTAGAATAGTCCGGTCCCCGTCCTTGTCACAAAGAGTAATTAGTTAGGGCCCTTGCAGTAATCTAGGAGCGCAGTGCCTGGGCTTGTGGGCGCTTCCTAGGTGGTGAAATTTGGTTCTTGTAAACTTTTATGCTGCTGTTTGTAGCCTGCCAATTTAAAAAGTTTTGACTTGCTTTAAAAAGTTTGAATTTAAAATGCTGCTTGTGTCCCGTGGGGACAACAAGAACTTGGTTATCCTCACACTGAGTGAGGCTCTTCTTGGAAGAGTATGTACCCCGTGGGGGTTTTTGTTGTCTGAAATCCTCAATCTGTGAGGTGTCTCCTCTTGGAGGGACATTGTACCCCGTGGGGGTTGTTTATGTGGACAATTGGTTCCAAAATATCTTGTCGCATGTAAGCTCCTGGTTATGGGCCTTCTTGACAAAAATTGGTTGATATTGCAGGCTCGGGAGGCTGATGATGAAGTGGTGCTCACAAGAACTCTGACTGCCCCAACGGTGGGAGATGATTGTGCCATTTGCCTAGCCAGCCTGCTAGGAGAGATGCCGTGTGTGTCAACTGCATGCAATCACCACTATCATGTAGCCTGTTTCGATGGCCTGAATGAAATGTACCATTTGACCAGCTTGGTCCAGCCAGCAGCAATACATGCTGTTTTCACCATGACCTATAGAAAAGTAGTCAGATGTCCATTGTGTAGATCTGTGCTGATTGTGGATGAACTCCCATATGGGGAGGACAGATTCACATATCTGTGGTAGATATAGTTGTATTATTTTTCTGAGGGCAGTCTTGCATGAGAGTTGTAATTTCCTGATTGTTGCATTGTTTCAAAATTTGGCATTAATTGTTGTGATTAGGATCGAAATTGTTTGCTGTTATTATGATGATAAATAATTGCTGCAATTGAGATGAATGCTATTTGAAAATATGAATTTGTTTATATTGAAAATATGAATTTGTTATATTACAACTTGAATTGCTATGAGGATTGCTGAAAATAGGATTGAAATTATTGCTGTTATCATGATGATGAAGTTGCTCTAATTATGACGAAATAGTTCCTGTAATGTTGGACAATAAGTACTGCATTTATGATGACTATGATTGCTTTGTTCGATGTGAGGATAGGTATGAAATTTCTTTGATCCGATCGATGAAAAAATTGCATGCTCGTGACAAGCTGATGCTGGAATTAATGATTAGGGAGGGTGATGTGATTGCCTCAGATTATGACCCCTTATGATTATTGCATTACGTGCATTGTCAGAGTGGGGGCGAGAAGATGTTACTGTTGTAACACATTATTATGCATGTTTGTATCGAGGCAAAGGACGATATGTGAGTGTTTCCTCAACCTCAAGTAAATGAAGATGGATGGTGGCATGAGGGAGCAGGCTCCTTTGGGATTGGCATCATCGATGACGCCGGGATTCGACATTCAGGCGTACGTGGACTCGGTGCTCCAAAGATCCATGCAAGAGGAGACCAAGGGGGTCTCCAACTGGTTGAAAGCACACCGATTGAGAAGCGAGCTGTTGGACTGGTGCCTGACCCCGGGGAAATCGGTGCCGGAGATACCGAAGCTGATGCGAAAGGTGGCAGCTGCTTTTGGTTTGCCGGGAGCTAGTTCGAGGGAGCCGGAGACTCCTCAGTCCTTGTATTCCCTTGCCACTCTCATCGAGAGGGAGTTGGCAGGAGGTACTAGGGATGCGTCCTTGCCGGACAATCACATTGCCCTGTTTGCACATCAACAAATAAGGGCTACAGTTCCAGAGTGTGAGAAGGATGATGCGCACGAGTCAGAATTGCAGATGTTCATTAAAACCCAATCCAAGAAGGCCTCGTTATCAGGAGCCACTAAGCATGTTACTGCAAAACCGGGAGCCCCTGCAGATGGTAATGCCAAATGCCCAAAATGCCAGGGGTCACATATGCTGCGGGACTGCAAGTCCCCTTATGCGTTGAACAAGGATGGATCCATCAATGTGACTTGGGTGGACAAACGAAATAAGAATGACAATAGGAATAACCAAAACCAGTTGCCTCAGTTGCCACCACCTCCTCAGAGGGAGCCTGTTTAGAAATCGTCAAAAGTTGCCAGAATGCTGGTCTGTATAATATGTATATAGTGTATCAATATTTGGGAGCGGGCCAGGATGCCTGTCTTACCTTGTAACATCAGATTCCAGGTTTAAATACCAAATTGAAATGCATTGTTGCATGTGATATGGATTTGCTTGATAAGTTAATTTTGCATTTTTGTGAATTTGCTCTACGTTAGATTTTCGAAATGTCGATTTGGCTGATTTTGCTCTACGTTAGATTTTCAGATTTCAAATTCGGGATGCTGGATTTTTCGAATTTTGGATTTGGTATTTTTGCTCTACGTTAGATTTCGAAATTTCGATTTGGCTGATTTTGCTCTACGTTAGATTTTCAGTTTTCAGTCTTCGGGATGCTGGATTTTCGAATTTTGGATTTGTTTTTTTGCTCTACGTTAGATTTTCGAAATTTCGATTTCGCTGATTTTGCTCTACGTTAAATTTTCAGATTTCAGCCTTCGGGATCCTGGATTTCGATAATTGGATTTGCTTTTTTTTTGCTCTACGTTAGATTTCGTGATCAGCTTCGGAACACTGGGTTTCGGACTTTGGGATGCATATCTCAAGTTGGAGTGCTTCGCGGATACAGGCAATTAATGCCAATTACCTTGCCTGCACGGACCACCTGGTCCCGTCCGTCATAGAAGCCTCCCTTTAACATGGGGATGCTGGACGGTTAGAGTACTGACCACAACGGGTGGGTTACTCTACACGAGTAGCACACCGGAAGTGGCCAGGCTCGAAAATCGTCCATCCCTTTCCACAAGATTGGGGCCCGGTAGAGACCGGGGTGCGATTTTCGAGGAGCATTTCTCCTGAAAGGAAGAGTGCTCTGGTGTGGTTGTTGTCTCGAACAGGGACACGAGCCAAACTCAGCCCCACGGAAGGGATTGCTTTTCTTCGATGGTGCATGCCGCTTTAACGCATCGCCGGATTTGAGGCAAGCCTCGTTCGGGGTGGCACTCTGCTCAGAACAAGGTCAACAGTGGACCCGGGACTACGGGCGCCTTGGATCCAAGACGAATAATTATGCAGAATTCGTGGGGGCCGTGATTGCAATCCAAAGAGCAATAGAATGGAACTTGACCACAGCAACAATTGTTGGGGACTCGGAGCTGGTGGTGTCAGCATTCTCGGGCTCCCGTAACGTTATCGCAAAAGACTTGGAGAGACTACTTATCGTTGGGAAAGCTCACATGGCCTTGCGCCCGGATTGTGTTTTCAATTTCAAGCATGTGGCACGGGACCACAATAAACTGGCTGACAGCCTGGCCAACTTCGCACTGGATTCTGGCATGCCGGCTACGACAAGTGTGAGAGACCCGCTTGCATTTATTACCATGGCAGTAAAAGGATTCGACAGTGCCCGGGAAGTGATGGACAGGCAACAGTCCTTAGGGCCATGTGAAGCCCAAGGGCGGGACACCTTGGCCCCTTCAGTAATTGATGCCCTCAGTGGTAATTTGGTCCCGGACCCCCTTTCCGCACCAGCTAGGGATCCGGGGGAGTTCCGGGTGGGAACTATCCATGAGTGTACCCAGTTCTGGGACACGGTGGTAACATCATCAGAGATGGGATTGCTGGTCAAAGAATGGGCAAAGAATGGAGTCTCCATCTTGGATTTCTTCCAACATTTTTCAGGCACTTACGAAGGGGCTCGTTTCGACTCAAGAACACCCCCGAGGATGCAGTTCAAGAATCATGCGATCCCAGATCATTTGATCCCCTGGATCTCTGGGAAGATACAGGACGAGCTCAGGTGGGGAGCGATAAGAGTCTGGGGCAAAGAAGGGGAATGCTCTCCCCCGCATCTTGTTATGCCGGTAGGAGTGGAGCCAGCCAAACCAAGAAAGATCAACGATGCAAGATTCCTTAACCTTTGGTGTAAGGATATTCCGTTTACCTACGAGTCGGTGACAATGCTTCCACAAATCCTAGAGGTGGGGGATCCGGCATTTATTATGGACCAAGCGAACGGATTCTTCCATGTGATGCTTACAGAGGAGTCGCAACAGTACATGGGTTTCCTGTGGGATGGCGTTTATTACGTCTATACAGTTCTCAATTTTGGATGGAAGCTAGCGCCGGTCATTTATAGCGCCTTCGCGGGAGAATTCGCGGGATTCATCCGGCGGCTGGGGATACCATATTTATACTACATTGATGATAATGCCGGGGGGCCGGCCCCAGTGGGAGCTTCAACTCTTACGAAACAGGAAAGAGCCAAAATCTCGGCGTTCGTTGTCTCGTCATGCATGACGGCGGCAGGATATTTTATTCATCTGGAGAAGACGGAGTTCATTCCGTCCTTGACCATCACCTGGCTAGGCATTGGTATTGACCTTGCGAAGCAGGAATTCTTCATCCCGCAGAAAAAATGGGATAAGTTCTTGAGCCTGGCAACGGACCTGCGAGCTTCGTCAAGTATTTCGGCCAGGGACCTGGAAAGAGTGGCAGGAAAGTTGGTTTCAATGTCAATCGCAGCCCCGGGCATCCTTATTGCATGCAGGAAGCTGTATGCCTTCCTGGCAAAGAGGCACGAATTCTGCAGAAAAAGTTTTTTCCTGAACAGTAAGCAGATGAGGCATTTCAAACTCTACTTGAGTCAACTCTTCCAGCCGTCGCTGATTAAGGTGTCCGCATTTAGGAAGCAGGCCCACTGCTCGATACTCGTGGATACAAACGTCGATGGTACAAAAGTCACGGCATCAATCAGAGCAGGGGAATTCCAAGATGAAATTTCGTGTTATCGAGATTTGAGAACCTGCTCGTCGGTGGATCAGTCAATTTTGATTTCTGAAGCCTTGTTCAAAATCCCAGTAGAACGGGTCCCGCAACGCTGGGACATAATCTTGGATAAAAATATCTGGGATTCATCGAGAATCCTCTCGTCTAACCTGGGCGCGAAAGCATGCAAGGACTTGGCAGAAAAGCTCTATAGATTTGTCGCGGATAACAACTTGGAGCTGAAGGTGGTTTCCTTTTCAAGGGGACCTGATGGAACTATTGTAGTCCCGGATGAAGAGTCTCATTATTCATTAATGCCACGGTTCTCTCCTCTGTTGAACATGATGTTTGGACGGCACAACATCGACTGCTTCGCAACAACGGCTAATGTTCGGGGATGTCCCAAAATGCGATTTTGCTCAAGGCTGCCAGAGAAAGAAGCTTGTGGCACCAATGTCTTTGCCTATCCACTAGCTGGACTGAACTGTTATGCTAATCCGCCTTTTGCATTAATGGGACCGTTCCTGATGTATCTTAGAGAACAGAAAGCGTCAGCCTCTGTGGTTGCTCCACAGTGGGATGGTTTCTCTCCAGATGGGTTCTGGTGGACTACGTACAATAAGCTGTGCAAACAAAAGTTCAGAATCGCTGAAGTAGGAGAGGTCTGTTTCCAACAACTTAGAAATGGAAGATGGTCAGAAGCAGGCCCACTCCCGTGGGCAGTCTGGATTTTTAGATTCGATTTTTCTTAGAAACACTTCGTATTCCAAAAACACAAAATTCATGTGATATATTAATAAGCCTCCCATAGTAATCCGTTTACCCTGGAAAATAAATTGTTGAACGCCTGTAACTTTGGGGAAGGGGAAAATTTTGAGGTTAACAGGGTGGTGGCAAGAGCCTGTTGAGAAAATCCCCTGACTGGGCCGCCATACATCTAAGAACGAAGGAGCTTCAGGAAGCAAGGGCCAGGGATGTGTACCAATCGGCCAAACTCCGAAATTTGCGGGCCCTCGGGGAATTCCTGGCTTGCATGACCCCACCAGAATCATTGGATTCGTGTACAGCGCAACACATCTTATGGTATCTTATTTACTTGGAACAGTTCGGTAAGACTAACGTTCATTCGGCCACGTGCCCTCAACTGGGAAGATGTAGTTGCCCAGTCAGGCAAGCCGCAAGTTCGGTGAATTCCCTTATCGGCATGTCACAACTATGAACACGCTTAGAAGGGGTCCCTCGGGCACCCCTGAAAGGCCTGTCACACCCCCCATATTCAGTCACGCTACCGCAGCCCATGTCAGACCCCACCGCAGTTGCCCCCATTGCGCCCGTCTCAGCCGACAACAAACGCCCCAGCCATGACCCCCTTTTTTTCAGTAATTGTCATTCCCCCCTCAGTCACGGTCCTACCCCAGTTCATTGTCCGCTCGAGCGCCCGGAGCATATCACGTTCACCCTCCTGCTCAGATCGCCCTCCCAGTTTAAATCATGCACGACGCCTCGCCAAGCGCTACATCGACGTCGCCGCGACCAGCCCGTGCCGATCCGCGAGAACCGCAGAGCGTCGAGCACGACATCACGCGAAGTGACATCACGACACGACCACACATGACGTCTCGGCAATGCATGACAGGGCAAACGCAAGCGCGCGTTGACACCAAACGCCGCTGTCACTGGGAACCAATGGTCACAGGGCATCCGAAACGACAATGGCATTCACGGACTTTCACTATGCTCGCTTGAGTATTTAGCTAGCTCTGCTTTCGAAAAGTTAGATCCGAACCTTTCAAAACCATTCCGCGGGATAGTGATATTCGCCTCTTGTGGCCTAGTATTAAATGTGATATTTGCATACATATACTTTGAATCCACATGAGAGCTTTGTCACTAGCAGTTTGTAAGAGTCTGGTTCGGATCCCCAGAGTGCCGTCACGCCACTCTGACGTATGTGCGAAGTCGTGACGTTGTGCTTGCTTTATCTGTGAATTGCCCCCTGTGTTGCTCGTTTGCCTTTCTGCTTTTCATGCTTCCATCTGAGCCTGAATTTACAGTCTGCGAGTGCAAGTTAGGCCCGCGCCCGTTTTGCGAATCCACGAGCCGGCGCGGCAGAAGCGCGTTGCCGCCTGGCATGTTTTACGTGGCATAGCAGTAGAAACGCATGTCACCGTTCCGCAGCGCTGGAGATCCTCAGCTGTCCGAAAACATTCACGAATTCACAACACGCTCACGAATTCCCGCAGAGGGGCATTTTTCCCGTTGAGCGCCTAGCGGCGAGATAGCCCGAAGCTGCGTTTGTCATAAATTCACACCCGTGACGGCGGACCGTCACAGGCACTCTCAGCGGTATTCACGTGTGTGCACGATGCGCTCGGCCTTTTTGTGCCATATTTCGTACCAATTGCTTTGCGAATTCGAACCGCGCAGGGCTTGCTTGCCGAATATGCTCAAACCGGCGTATGTGACCGGCGTTTGGGAATGCACAACCGTAGCCGCGCCAACTCGAGCCGTGACACCTGACTTTTGCTGTTTGACGAGGTTGTAGCCGCACCCATGTTTTTCCCACAGTTTGTATGATGTTAACTTTTGTGAATTCGAACTGCGCAGGCTGTGGCAACGTTGAATTCCCCGAACGGGCCTGTGTGACAGGTTGTGGGAATTCACGGCTTACGGCGCGTCGGCGCGAGTCCAAACACCCGACTGCAACCTTTTGGCAGCATTGCAGCCGAATGTCTTTCCTTCAGTTTTCATTGTGTTTGTATTTGTGAATCCGACCCTTGTGGGCGTTGGCAACGGTGAATTCCCCGACGGGCCTGTATGACAGGTTGTGGGAATTCATGGTTGGCGACGCGCCAGCTCGGGTCTGGACACCTGACCCATGCCTTTTTGCCATGCGTGTGCTCGAAGCACGCCTTTGCCCGTAGTTTCTTTCATAATTGTCGACGGGAACTTGTGCTTGGTTGCTCGAAGGGCACCAACTTGGCCTCGTGGCAGGTTGGGGGCATTCACCACAGGAGCCGCTCGTGCTGCGACCTGGGCGCACGGCACGAGAGCCGCAGTGAATGCCCAATTGCAAAGTGTTGTTTGTTCTGCTGGAACGGTATCACCTAACAGGGTGCCGAACCACTTCATAATATATTTAAAAAACTTGCCCTCCAATGCCACACCCACATCTCAAACCCAAAATCCCTCACAACACCCCACTCTCAACCACAGCAGAGATACACCGCCATTTCAGCACCCAGCAATACCCCAACGCCCCGTCAGCCCTTACATTGCCGCCCCTCGTTCATAATCGCGACAGGCAGACTCTCTAGTGCCTTCCAGGATTTCGGAAGGGGCGGGTCGGACAACCCGTGCACAGGTAGGGTGGTTAAGGTCTATGAAACGATGACCAGGAATGAACAGTTGCAAGCAAGAATCACCCCAAATCAGGCAACACCACTTTTCAGTTGTACGATCGACAAGCTAGTGATTCACATGAACGCAGAGGCAGCTGGTTTTGCCTCGACACAAGATTGGATACTTTTGTTCATCACTCTTAGATGTAAGGCAATGATCCCGATGGACTTATACGCTCTGAAGAGACCGGCGGAGCTGGGCGCCACAAGGGTGGAAGGGATCATAAGATTTCCCGATAACTCCGGTTTTCTCTTCAACTACCAGTGGGGGAAGACACTCCGTTCGGGCGATGAACACGTTTTCGGAATCAAAAGACTCCCTGATAAATCTAAATGCCCCATCTCGGCGTTGGAGGACTACCTCCAAGTGATGAAAAATTTGGGTCTGAACCTTGCACAAGGATTCTTGTTCAGACCAGTCAGGTCTGGCAAAGTGGAAAATAGTCCGATTTCCAGGAAGCAGATGAATTCAGACCTCAAATACTGGTTGCAAAAAGCGGGGCTGTTCAATGGGGAAACATTCTTCAGCATTCGGACAGCGGGAGCAATTGAACTTTTCCTTGAAGGAGCCGACCTGCAGCAGGTTATGGGACAGGCGTATTGGAAAACAGAGAGGATTGCTAGACATTATATGAAAGTGTGGCAAGTCTTGGGAATGTCATCCTCAAGGAAGATAGAGAAAGTCTCGACGAAAGAATACATGGAGCTGAATGCGGCACAATCATTCGTGCGGGTATTTGTATGAGTAATTTGATTATTAAAATTCTGTTGGCTCGAGTTTGATGAGAGTTGGTGCTGGATGTGACACACCGTGTGTCACTTCCTGTTATCTGTACTAGCGGTACTCCGTACAGTACGGGTGTCACAGGTTTAGGGTTTCCGGCATAAAGCCGAGACTATCTGATGTTTATTCTGACTTATGCAAACACCGAAAGTGAAAGCATTCTGACTGTAACCCGATATATACCCGTAGCTATATATCTCACAGTTGGGGTGGAAAGGCGTCAAGAGGCGGGGGTTGTGAGTGTTGGCGGAGAGCCGACGTTGGAGTGGTGCCTTGTTGCTTCGCCTTACTTTCCGCTCTTTTTCTCGCCATTCCTACCCAACGGGAGCGGATCGGACAAGGTGACTGGGCGGTCATCCGATT
The DNA here is from genome assembly GCA_001247695.2 of Cymbomonas tetramitiformis. Taxonomy (NCBI): domain Eukaryota; kingdom Viridiplantae; phylum Chlorophyta; class Pyramimonadophyceae; order Pyramimonadales; family Pyramimonadaceae; genus Cymbomonas; species Cymbomonas tetramitiformis. Next base: position 160,386 of record LGRX02000245.1, read on the forward strand.
TACGGGGAATCCGCAGGATCAACCGTATCACTACACTGTTGATCGCCGACTTTCCTTCCGTCATCAGTGATGACCGTCATTCAGGAGACGGATCGTCCGATCTCACTCCTCGGATCGCGGAAATGAAGAATCGCGAAGTGGCGGTTCACCTCCAGCTTCGTAGTCCAAGTGTCGCAGAGTGTCGCTCTTAAGTCGGAAGTTGGTGAAAATACTTCACTTTTCCTACCTGCTGACGATTGCTGCGTCTTTCTTCTTCGTTTCCTAACGCAATTTTTCTTCCCTGCCCGCCCACCCTTAAAAATGGGTTCTCCAACTCAGGCTCCGATCTGACGCTGGAGTGGTGCCTTGTTGCTTCGCCTTACTTTCCGCTCTTTTTCTCGCCATTCCTACCCAACGGGAGCGGATCGGACAAGGTGACTGGGCGGTCATCCGATTTACGGGGAATCCGCAGGATCAACAGTATCACAGTAGACTGAAGACTCTAGACGGAAATTAATTTCCCCAATTAGCCATGTTTTCGGTCTAAAAAACGATTCGCACAGAGTTGAGAGAGTACTTGTGTAGAGTTTCCACACACAGGCTGATAGTTTAAAATTCATCCATGTAATATCCTTCAATTTACAGGTTTGCGTTATCGACTTGTCTTAGCTGGAACGTTGAGCAGCGGCTAAAAAAGGTACCTGATTGCTCTCTTCATTATGGTTGTTTTTTAGAAGCGAAAGCATGCCAGTACATCCACGTGATTTACAACGACCATAACGTTCGGAGTCGTGTTGCAACCCGGGAAGAAAATATCCCCAACATCTGCATAGTCGGGCTTGCCATTGTTGTGATGGTGTTCATCATATTCAGTTCAGGGACAAGTCTTCTTTGCCTCGGTTGAACTTCAATATGAATATTCCTGGAGACCCGGTTATTGCTACAACGAGCCGGGAGCGTGCATATTTATACGGAGACACACTCTCATCGTATCATGGTGAAAACGAACTCCATGTCGTGTCAAAGCAGACTGTGGTCGAGGAGACCTGTGAGAGAGAAATACGAATTCCTTGGTTTCTCGAGCGGAACTGTGGGCTGGCAGTAGACACTTATTTGTACCAAAAAGCGCATACTGTTGGAAACCCGGACTTTAGGACCTAATTTCTTCCAACTATTTACAGGAATGGGAGTACTTCACGAGGTTGCGCGCAGAGGCGATCATTGTGCGGTACAGTATCTGAAGCGTGAACTGTCAAATACACAGACCAAACTGAAGGTCGACGATGTAGACCAGGTATCAGTAAAAGCCAGATTTTTTTGGTTCCCCAAATTTTCTGAAGGTTTTGATTTCACCTGGTTTTCGAAATTTGGGGCCCACTTCGTAAGCCACAACTTGAGAGAAACGGTGAGAACCCTGTCTGTTTCAAGCGTCTGGACAGTTCGGATCCGAAGAAAGTGCCCGAGAGCAATTTTGACAGGATGTGCTTTTATTTTTATCAGAACCTCAAGTGTAGTTTTCGTGCTTGCACGGCTGCACTCTCAACTTGGCGAAGGCCGACCTTACTTTCATGGCTTGGTGCTGCTTTGCAGTAAATTTTGCGCTTAAACTCTCGACCGAAGTCGGAAATAAGTCGCATTGATTCTCTGTCCTCACAGCTAAACTGATAAGTCAGTCAAAGTTTCTTCAAAATTTCTTCAACCAGACCGAATGACGGGCCACATTCACAATGAAGTTGAACCAAAGGCCGTCGGCTGCTCGCTTACCCGAAATTCCTCGGCTATTCCCAGTTCACAGTTATGCACTTAGTCCAGGTTTTGTGTGCCGCCTGCTCTTTCAGTTTCATACTTGCGGAAGCAGAGGAATGCCTGGCTTCCCCGGCTTTCCGGTGATGTGCTTCGGAGACAGAGGCAGAATGCGGCTGGTTCGGCTTCCCCTGCCCTCATAAGGTTTCTCAAGGTGGAACTTGGGTGGCGCGTTGTCCAGGATTTATGGACTCCGCTGCATTTCGCCTGCTTAAAGGGCAACGAAGACGCTGCGATGGTTCTTTTGGAAAAGGGAGCAAACCCGAGTGCGCAAACGAGAGTGAGTCCCCACAGTTGGACCGCACCGCTGAAGCCGGACGGGTTCAAAGAATATGTTTCGACTTGCTCGGCCTCCGTCGGTGTAGATGCGTATGCACTTTTGTCTCTGTCCTCCCACATTCCTAAAACATTCTAAGCGCCTCGCTATGCAGACTTTCAACCATATTTTTGAATTCTTGCTGTGTGGCGGATCCAAGCAGTTTGGACGAACAGCTCTGCACTTCGCATCTCAAATTAGTAACCACAAGCTTGTCAGACAGCTCCTTGATCATGGTGCCGATCCTCACTTGAAAGATAAGGTATCAAGGCGCCGTTTCCCGCTCTGATTTCCCAGCCCTATTGTTATGCTTAATTCGACTACTTCAGACTTTTGCGACTTCCGCTGATATTATTCAAGCAAATTGTGTTTCCTGCGTGTTGCCCCCTGAAATATACAGATCGCCTTTTTGTGCCAGAGACAAGTGCGACCTTTTGACATCTGTCCGGAGGGAGAATGCAAGGTTCGCCTTCCTTCGCTACAACCTGTGCTTTTTGGCTTCGGCGACGTTCATGTAACCTGTCCGGTTCTGGTTCTATTGGCTTTCTGCTGCTCACATGCTTCTGTGCTAATAGGGCGAGGCTACATTCTGAGGCATTGCTTTCTCTCGTTGACCAGGTTATGCTGTGGGATTATGAGGAAGGCGGGAATCCTAATAGAACGGACGATATGGACGGATAAGTTTAAAGAAAACGTAGACGTACCCTTTACCTCGGTGTACAATTTGTTGTGTACACCGCTGTGACATGCTTTTCTCATGTATTAAATGTATGTCGAGTACAACAACAGCAAACATATGCAGATAGATATGGATATACGTATCTTGACAAGCACCGTGACAACCTCCAGTCCTCTTGAGCTGTAAACTGTGTACTGTTCTTGCAAATCTTGCGGCCTGTGACGCAAATGCACCTGACACCACCAGAGGCTGCCGCTTTGAAGTGTGCTAAGTACGATTGTTTGAACAATTGATGGCACATTCCGATAGTATACAGCTTTGACTAGTCTGTGGGCTCTGTGAACGGGGATGCAGGTCTTACGCTGCTCCGGCTGTTTGCTTGATTGTCCTTTTGTTTGCCTGAAGAACCAATATTATACTTTACTTAGACTTAAAACAAGCCTTTGGCAAAGTTGAATTCTAGATGATGAGTAATATAGCATCACTGTGCCAGGGGCACTACGACAGATGCTCGGAAATATGTTTTTGATTGAACGTGCAAAGGTACACAATTCGGATTTTATAATATACTGGATCAGGGCCAGATTGAGGTACAAACGATAATTCGGTTCCGAGTTCTGAAGGCTAAACACTTCTCAAGTGCTCCACTTATTCACTCGTCACTCAGGTTGCAGGGTCAACCACTCGAGAGCCGATGTCACACTTCGGCTCAACGTTCAATTCCCGATCCGAACTCATTTCTAATTCCGATTCGTCATTCTCGATTCAGATGCTATGTCGACAGACTGACACGATGACTGCCCCACAGTACTGTCATACTACTGTACTGTCATACTGTCATACTGTCATAGCCCCGACATCTGATATTCGATTTCATTGTCTTTTCAACCCCGATGCGAATCTGACCATTCTTCGAGGGTCTGACTGAGTGCCACGATGACACCCCCCACAGTACTGTCATACTACTATAGTGTCATAGTGTCATACTGTCATACTGTCATACTGTCATACCCTGGACATCTGGTATTCATTCTCATCGTGATTTCAAGCCCAATTTCACTGTCATCGTGCCAATCCCAGATTACCCCCGATGACACACATATAGACGCATAGGCATATCGGCTCACGCTGTGCCTCCGGGCACAACTCTCCCCCCCTTAGGAGTGGTCTACCTCCTGGGATCACTCCGCTAAGGTACCTATCTAAGTTCCAGTTCTTAGGTTCTCTGGTTCCTTTTCGTTTCCAGTTCTTAGGTTCTCTGGTTCCTCTTCGAGCACAACTTGCCTGCCGCTACCAGGGCACCACTTCCACGAAGGAGGGTGCCGCTTGGAATCTAAAGCGGGTCTTCAGTCTTGCGGAGGCGTAAATGTCGGAAAAGTTGTCGCAGCAGGGGCGCTGGCACGGGATATACGCTCGCGGATTGGCCCGCTCCAGTCTGCTGCGGATGAGGTCCCAGCTGAGCAGTCTCTGGATGAGCACCGGTTGCCCATCTGCACGTACACGGTGTCGAAGCAGTACAGCGTAGCAGGGGCGTGGGTGGTGCTGAGTTCGTCCATATGCAGGTGGGCTTCATGTACTGCGTGCCGTACATGCAGTAGGTACACACCAGCGGGGGAGGAAGTTGACGCATCATGGGGCGAAGCCGCAACGCGTTGGGGAAGCGACCTCTGGGGTTCTCCATGAACCAATGTTTTGGCTCCAAGTAGTCAATGATCTGCAATGCTCGCCGTACGATTTTGTCAGCCTGGGGAAGATCAGGGGGTCCTCCAGTGGTGCGCGCTTGGCTATACTGCCTACAGGGGGGACTTGCCCAAATGACATCGAAGAATCCAGGCGGGTATTGTTTGTAGTCCCACTGTAGGATGTCATGCACATGAGTGGGATGCCAGATGCGTTCGGAGTCGAGGGTCACCACTGAAGCGGAGGGGAAGCAATTCAGGAATTCTCTCTCTACTGAGCCAGTGCCGCTGAAAAGTACAAGAATTCTGGGCATGCGCGTTACTTCCGTCTGTATTGCCAGCAGCTCTGTCACCAGTGCCAACGACCCATCTTCCGTACGCTCTTGACGTTCCCACGGCAGAGGGATATCATGTTCCATCTGTTCGAGCTGGTCCAGTTCATCGCAGGGGTTAGTGATGAGGTGGGCCAGTGTCATTCCAGCTTGAGCAGAGTGACGGCCACGTTGCTCGCGTCGCCGAGTGGCTTCGTCGCGAACGTGTGCTTCCATGTGCAGTCTCGCTTGCTCGAATTCACGAAGCTGTTGGAGTGGACCTCCGCGTTCGAGTTTGTCACGCGTCCTCCATTGGTCGTGAGCTTTGGAGTAGCCAGTCCAGCGAACCTTCCACTCTTCCACCTCTTTTCCTCGAACATACCGCACCCGACGTGCAAGAATGCGCTCAACGTGTGCTTCCTTCTGACCGTCCACTACCACCTCTTCAGGTACTGCTAGGTGATCTCGTGCGGCGAAAGCATCTTGACCGCTGGTGTACGGTTTGAGGCGGTGTTGAGCGAACACGTCGTGTATCCGCCAGTGTGGAGGGAGGCGTAGGCGGTAGGCTACCGGAGCTCCCCTGTCAGCCTCTGGCATGGTCATCTGCACATCACTGAAGAAGCGTTCGGTCACAGGGACCGGTCCATGCCAGCGCTTGGTCAACTTCCTGCAGATGGAGCGATCCATCACCTTCTCTGTAAGGTGTTTCGCTTCTATCCAGACCAGATCTCCAACAGCATACTCCCGTTGTCCGTGCCTGCGATCAAACTGCTCGCGCTGTCGCTGTTGAGCCAGCTCCAACCGCTGCCTGGCGTTCCGCAGTTGCGACGAAAATTTCGCGGCCACCTCGTGTGCGGTGCCTACTCCCCCTGTTCGTCGTCCAGCGGTGGACTGCGCGGCCTCCAGGAAAAGGTCCAACTGCGACAGCGGCGAGAACCCAAACACTAGCTCAAATGGCGTGAAGCCAGTAGATTCACTTCTGGAGTCATTGATTGCGAACTCCACGTTAGTGGTGAACAGGTCCCAGTCCTCCACATTGGCGTCCACGAAGGACCTGAGCATGTCCTCAATAACTCTGTTGCTGTGTTCAGCTTGGCCGTCAGACCGAGGGTTGTACGGCGTGGTGCGAGCCACTTTTACACCCATCAGTCTCATGAGCTCCTGCTAGAAGGCATCTTGAAACCGCGGGTCACGGTCAGAGACAATTTTCATAGGTGCGCCATGCAAGCGCCACACCGAGTCAAAGTAGATTCTGGCCACCACAGCTGCAGAGCTGTCGCCGAAGTTCATCGGTATAACGTGGACCATCTTCGTCAGCTTGCACGTGAAGGCCACGAAAGCGTCGTTACCCCTCTCTGATACTGGCAGGCCGGTGACGAAGTCCACCGCGACATCTTGCCATGGTCTGTTTGGGATGCTGTGAGGGTTTAGCAACCCATCCGGGTAAGTTCCCCGCGGTCTCACTGATTGGCACACCGCGCAGGATGCAACCCAGGTGCCCACATCCTCTGCAGCACCACGCCAATAAAAGCGTCGCAGCGCTCTTTCCAGAGTCTTGTCTCGCCCAGTGTGACCTGAGGACAATGACTCGTGAGCATGACGAATCACCACCTCCCGAAGTGGAGAATCCTCCCCCAGCACCAACTGATATCTCCCTGCTGCGGTTCTCCAAACTACCTCACCCACCAGCCTGAAGTCCTGTAGGCATTGGTGTGGCGCCGCCTTCACCTTCTCTCGCAGCGAACGGAGTGATCCCTCCCGGGTGTACTCCGCTTTCAACGCACGCAGGAACTTCGAGTCCGACTGCTGGGAGATTGTGTCCCTGAAGGCTGCTGCCTCACCCGTCCTTATCACAGCGGGAGCCGTTCGCGGATGTCTCACGCGTGCCGGCTGTGGTTTGGCGGGAGGGGCGTGCACTATCAGAACTGGCCAGCGAAGGTCGAAGGCCTTTCCATCTGGGTTCTCGAAGAACTGATTAGGCTCGCCCTTATCATCGTGAGTAGGGACGACCTCCACGATCTGCATATTGGCCTTTCTGAATAGTTTGCGCCACGCGGGGAGCTTGGACTGGTGATCTGGCAGGACGAAGACTGCCGAGGTGTTCTCTGGGTCCGCCTTCCATTCTGCGATGTACTTGTTCAGAATCGCCTCCACAGTAATGTGTTTGGAGTTATATGGAGGGTTACACCAAACCCGAAGGCCCCTCCATTTCTCTGAAAGGCAGTCTGTCCAGAATCTGTCCGCCTGTCTGTTGCGGCCGCCAAAGTCACAACAGGCGTCCACATCGAAGGGTCCAAACTTCTCGGCGTACTTCGAGGAGTACTCTGCTCGGACACGCCAATTCTGCGAGTCCTCTGGGAGGGAAGCCTGTCGTTTCTGTGGGTAAAGGACCGGGGATGGAGCTGACTGCTGGGGCGCCTTCTGCGGGGGTGGTGAGCTCGCTGGCACCTTCTCGGTGGGCGCCGCCGATGCGTCAGCTCGTGATGTAGGCGTTCGCGTCTTCGGTGACACCAACTGTGGGGGCGCTGGGGTCGTAGAGGCTTTCCCAGCGCGTGACATACTCCTCGTTATCCTTATCTGAGGTGGAGCTCGGTCAGGGGGTTCGTGTGGAGCTTCTGTCGGCTTCGCGCTATCAGCTTCAGACCGGTTAGGCATGTCGAAGTCGAGGTGATCCTCCTTCATTCCCTTATAGAGCTTCGGATTAACGAGAGCGATGGTCTCCCCCATGTCCATGGCCTGCTCTGCCACGGAGAGGGTTTCCACTGCTGAGAGCCAACAGTCAACCGTCTGGGCCCAGTGGGGATGAGCCGCGGGTGGTGAGCTGGAGAAGTATTCAGACTCCAGCGTTGCCAGAGGGTCTTTCGGCAGGTCTGGTGGGGTCGATCACTCCCGCTTCCTTCAATCCTTCGCGAACGTCCTTGTCTTTGAAGTCGGGTCTTCTGGACAGGGCGTCTGGTACCAGCAGTAGTGCCCCCTTGATGTACTCCATTCGCGGGACTCCCACCTCCACCAGATCCATGTACCAGCGTGCCTGTCTGCGGCTGAGCTCTCTGCCAGGTTCCATCAGCCACTCAAGGGGGCGGTGATCACCCTGGATGCGGAAGTTGGTGAAGATGAGGTAATGCCGCCAGGTGACGGTGGTACAATGATGCAGGGCACCTAGTTCACGCTCGCCGGTGTGGTAATTCTGTTCGGCGGCTGAGAACTGGCGGCTCTCGTATGCTATCACGCGCAGCCCAAGACCATCTCCATTGTCTTGCATCAGTACTCCCCCAAGGGCGATGCCACTGGCATCTGTCTGCACCACGAAAGGTGCTGTGCCGTCTGCGGCACCCTTAATGTTGGGCAAGGCGAGCACTGGTGCCGATGTGAGGGCCTTCTTCAGCTCCTCGAAGGCCCACTGCTGCATGGGGCCCCACTCCCAGGGTACGTCCGACTTGGTTAACCGGGTGAGGGGCTGGGCGATCTCGGAGAAACAGTGAATGAATCTGCGGTAATACCCCGCCAGGCCCAAGAACTGCCTGACGTGGGTAACCGTCTCCAGCTCGGGCCAGTCCGTCACTGCAGCCACCTTGTCGTGTTGGGGTCTGCAGCCATCCGCGGAGATGCAGTGACCAAGGAACCGCAAGGATTTCTTCAACAGTTGACACTTGGATCTCTTGAGGAAGACGCCCTTCTCCCTGCACGTCAGGAGCAACTGTTTGACGTGTTCGTAGTGCTCTGCAGCGGTGTTGCTGAAGACGACCACGTCATCGATGAAGATTCGGACAAATGGGAGATGGCCCAAAGCCCGCTGCATCCGTCGCTGGTACTGAGACGGCGAATTCTGCAGCCCCTGCGGCATGACCATTGACCAACCACTCATATGACCCCATCTGGGTGGTGAAGGCGGTCTTCTCAACATCCCCTGGTGTACCGGGAGGTACGAGCAGCGGGGTTGCATGCTACAGAGATCTGGTTGCATGCTGCCGACGAGTGGTTGCATGATACAGATGCCTGGTTGCATGCTGCGTATGCCTGGTTGCATGCCACAGATGCCTGGTTGCATGCTACAGATGCCCGGTTGCATGCCACGGAGGCCAGGTTGCATGCTGCAGATGTCAGGTGCATGCTACAGAGGCCCGGTTGCATGTCACGGAGGCCAGGTTGCATGCTACAGATGTCAGGTTGCATGCTACAGAGGCCAGGTTGCATGCCACGGAGGCCAGGTTGCATGCGACAGATGTCGGGTTGCATGCTACAGGGGCCCGGTTGCATGTCACGGAGGCCAGGTTGCATGCTACAGATGTCAGGTTGCATGCTACAGAGGCCAGGTTGCATGCCACAGAGGCCAGGTTGCATGCGACAGATGTCGGGTTGCATGCCACAGAGGCCAGGTTGCATGCGACAGAGGCCAGGTTGCATGCTACAGATGTCAGGTTGCATGCTACAGAGGCCAGGTTGCATGCCACAGAGGCCAGGTTGCATGCGACAGATGTCGGGTTGCATGCCACAGAGGCCAGGTTGCATGCGACAGAGGCCAGGTTGCATGCTACAGATGTCTGGTTGCATGCTACAGAGACCAGGTTGCATGCGACAGAGGCCGGGTTGCATGCTACAGATGTCTGGTTGCATGCTACAGAGGCCAGGTTGCATGCGACAGAGACCAGGTTGCATGCTACATATGCCAGGTTGCATGCTGGTGACGGGTGGTTGCATGCTGCAAGGGCCTTGTTACATGCCGGTCACAGTTGTATGAAGAAATAATTGATGGCAAGGCAGATTTCAGGAGAAGATCTGCAATGACAATAATTATATTGAGGATCTGGTGGATTCCAGAAAGATCTGCAATGGCAATATCGTGATCTGCCTGATGATTGGTGGAGGAGTACCAGAATCAGGCATATATGTGCACATGATTGGTCGATGGCAGATGTCAATACAGGAATCCTGCTAGTGATTGTTAGAGAGCAACATGTTGAAAGGGAAGCTTGGAAAGTGGACCTCAGTTAGTGTTGATCAAGAGAAATGAATTAAGGAAGTTTTACATGTTAGGATTAGGCTGTATGCCAAGACTGATATAAGGATATAGATGTATTAGGTCTGAGACCAGACATTATATCAGAAAAGTGACTGTAATTCTAGGCTAGAAGCCAGAGTATGTCATGAAATAAAACAGTGGAATACAAGACTGTGAAGTTAATATTACACACCAAAAACAGCAGAAAACATAAAAAGAAAAGGAAGAAGATAAAAGAAAAGAAAAATAAATAAAGAGATAAAGATGTGTAAGTTATCAGGAGTGTGTGCCTGGTACAAATTGCTTCTCAGATGATGGCAACGTTCTATGGACCTGTGGGATCTGCGAGTTACAAGATGTTGGAGATGGCGACTTTTGTGTTTGCGTTTTGAGCGGCTTCAGCTTACGTTTGACGACTCAGAATACGCGCGGTGATTGCGTTGTAAACACGGAAAAGTTTCGCTATGGGACCTTCTTTGTTGGAGATTTGGTTGAGGGTCCTCTGTGGAAACTTAAGATGCGACTGCAGAATGACTTGGGCGGCTTTTCGTTTTTGAGTTTTGAGCTATCTCTTCTTGCGTTCGACGGCTCAAATTGCGCGCGTTACGTGCACTAAAAACACGGAAAAGTTTCGCTGCGAGATCTTCTTTGTGGAGGATTTGATTGGGATCTGCGTCGGATTGCTTTTTCTTGAGGCTCTGGACGGGATTTATGACTTGATCTTAAGAATGTTGAAGGCAGGTCCACTCCGACGGCTGTGGAGCTGGCAATATATGCGCTTAGACGTCTTTAGTGGACCCGCGTTGCCGCTTTTTACTGGGTTTTTGCCAGATGTCGCGGATGCTAAGATTTGTTGCTGATTCCTTAAGTGTGGGCTTAAGTATGGGGGGGAAAAGTGCAAGCTTCCTTCTGAGACATAAATAAGCAAGACCGCTGGGGACTATGATAAAACTTTGCGGAATAGCACAAATAGCAAAAAACTTTCAGTTTTTTAAGCATCCTAGAAGAGATTGGAGTCAGATGAGCCAGATCTTGTATTCTCACCATACTTAAGGCTATTTTTGGCAGCTGGTACCTTCCACCTTCTAGGGAAGTTCTTCATACCTTCTGGCTAAGTTCTCTACAGCTTTTGGCAGTATTTTGGCTCTACTGGACTGGTATTCTTGGAATTAATTTCTGGAAACGCCATGGACCCTTCCACCACCTTCCCTCTGACACCCTTAGACCCCTCTCCACCAACCGCTTCCACCACCGCACCTGGACCTTCGGGCCCTTCCACCACCACCTTCCCTCCTTACCCCTCAGTCGGTACTGGGCAGGTTGTAGACGTACACCAACCTGCCCCGGACGTGCCCGTCAACATGCAACCGGGCATGCAACCTGGCATGCAACCTGGCATGCAACCTGGCATGCAACATATGCCAGGTGGCATGCAACCCAGCATGCCTCAGAGCCATTTTGTGCACGCCCCCTCTCAAACCTTCCCTTTTATGTTTCATCAACAAGAGGTCGGTTGGAGTGGCATGCAACAACATGCAACGGGCGTACAGCCGCATGCAACCAGCATGCAACCGCATGCAACCAGCATGCAACCGCATGCAACGGGTATGCAACCGCATGCACCCGGCATGCTCCATTATGCTCCAGACATACCATATGCCCCCAGTAGGCCGTCTCCGCCTTTTGGAATGGCTCTCCACTATGCCACAGGCTCGCCAACCCATGCCCCAGGCGTGTTGACACATGCCCCATACACGCCCGCGCCGATGTCGACCACCTACGGGGATCCATGGACACTACCCGCTTACTTTCCACCGCCTCCACCTCCGGCATATGGAGCTGACCCTGCGTCGGAGGCACGAGCTAGAGAATGGTGGGCAGCGCGAGAGCGCATGGCGGCTGCGGAGCGGGCGGTGGCGACTGATATGAGAGTGGTCCCCCAACGACTGTATCCGACACCGCCGATGGAACCGACTCCCCACATCGACACCTCTCCTGACGAGGGTGTGGTAAACCACCAGCCGCATCACCGTCGCCGTGCTTCGGGTCCGGAGACTCTTGGGAGAACCTTGCCCATACACACGGAGCCCCAAGACGTGGTGACCGAGGACCTCTCCCAAGCTCACGCGTCTCAACCTGGGAGCACGACATCCGGCTCCGGCTATGAGTCTGCGGCGGGCACTCAGCATAGCCGCAGACGACGAGAACGGCGTCTCAAGTTGGAGAAGCATCGGAGGAAGGAGATGACGGACCAGAAGGTGTTGCAGCGGGTGGTGCGCGCTGAGACGGCTCGGTTCCTTGCGGAATCCGAGGCGGGAAGCTTGCGCGATCGGATGGCTCAGCTGGAGGCTGCTACAGCGGAAGGCGAGGTGGCCGAGGAACGGCGTCTGGCAAGAAGACGCCGGGCAAGCTTGGACACCCCTGTGGTGTGCGGGGCTGGTGGGGGCCAGCCGCAGCATGCAGCGGGAGCGGCGGAGCATGCAACCAGCTCGGCAGAGCATGCAACACAGCATGCAACACAACCGGCTGAGCATGCAACACGCCCGGCTTCGCATGCAACCAGCTCAACTCCGCATGCAACACAGCATGCAACCCGCCCGGCTGAGCATGCAACACGCCTCGCCCAGCATGCAACTCGACCGGCTGAGCATGCAACGGGCCTGTCTCAGCATGCAACACGCCTCGACCCGCATGCAACACGCCTAGCTCCGCATGCAACCAGTGGGTTCCAGCATGCAACCGGCGCCTCCCAGCATGCAACCAGCGGGGGACAGCTTGCCTTGGGCTGGAAGGATGGGAAGTCGCACGCCGCCGATGAAGAATCACAAAGCCGGAGTAGCGACTATAAGGACACGGAGGACGACCCTGGTGACGACCCTGGAGATGACCCTGATGGTGACCCGACTGGGGGGGCGGGACCGTCGACGTCAACTACACGACGGTTAGTGGTCACTCCCCAAGGGGATTCCTTGTGGGTGCCCCCGGGTGAATTGGTCACTACAGCGACGTTACCCGAGATCACCTCCTCGCGCCATGGTCTGTCGGCAGCCTTGAAGGTCTGTGACAATCTTGGGCTGAGTCCTACTCGATACATTCTGAGCGGGGCCGGCGGTACCTCTTTCCCCGAAATACGTCCGCTGCACACCACCGAGACCTCCACCTACGCCCTTTTGGTGGACCGCTTGGTGGCAGAGGAGTCTATTCGAGGCACGAGGCGTCCCAGAATTCCGTCACAATGGTACCAATGCCCGAGACGACCGGTGGTGGACGCCTTCACGGAGTCGGAGGCGGAGACCTACGAGCTGGATGGGCTACAAGCCTGGGTGGAGGTATGTGCTGCTCCATGGTACCTGGCTGCATCGTTTGGGCCGCCTCCTACGATGCAGCCAGACCCCTCCACCTTCCCAGCTCCTTCACATCGACTCTCAGCCGATGCCGCGACCTTCACCCCGACGGTGGCTCATACGGCAGTGGCGGGACCACCGGCCGGGGTTGCACGAGCTCCGGAAGACCCGACGGCCATGTTCACCCCCGACGACCGCTCTTACCAGACCGCGATCAAGAACGAGAGCTCGCTCTTGAGGGGCATCTACAAGTTGGTGGAGGACCTCCCGGAGTTCCCCGGCGATCACTACACGAAGGGCCGGGCCATGGATGACCTTGAGGAGTTCTCTGTGGCGGTGAATGCGCTTCTGGAGCACATGACGGTGATTGCGGCGCTCACTACTCCCAGCTTTCGGCGTGAGGCGCAAGGACGCAACCAGCTCAGCGTCTCCACCTTGCTATGGATGGTCAAGACTGCCAAGTTGGCCAAGGCCCAGAAGCTGTACGTCGAGGAGATGGCGCCAGGAGGCAGCGAAGGAGAGGCGTGGAAGGCGAGGTACGCAACGGTGCCACGGTTCATGGGCGACCTTGCCTTGTCGGTGGACATCACCACGGACGCCCTGAAGCGGTTGAAGTCGCATCTGGAATTCGGCGTTCAGTTCTGAATGCGTAATCGACTGTTCCCCGTTCCCCCCCGTTGCGGAGCGCTCGTGTAACAAAGACGACACGTACGTCACGATCCCCGTTCATGCATCGGCCCAGAGCGGACCTGTCATCATAAATATGTAACGTTATTTTGCGTCTTCAGCGCAATCCACGAGGGAGGTTGGATCGAAACTCGAGAACCGATACGCGAAGCGAAACCTTGCGATTCGTGTTACGAGAACAATACAGAACGGTGAAGGAACCGTAGAATACAAGAGCTCACGGGGTTCGTTCAGCTTTCACAAACCCTCATCACCGTGTGTAAAATACTAAGATATATTAAGTGGTGAGTTTGTTGTAAAAAAAAGAGACCCTTCGTTGATATTAAATAGAGTGTCCGCGGGAGACACGGAAGCCCCTAGAGTGCGGTGCGTGGTGCTGGAGGTTCGACCCGTAAGATTCACAGGTGCGCCTCACAGGTATATGAGCGCACGTGTGCTTAAGTATGATGTTCGTAAATTTTGGATGTAATTTTTGACACCTAGAGCCGCCTGCGCATCTTCAGGGGCAGCGGTTCCGGGTGTCCCTTTCCCCAATAGGTAGCGAATTGAATGCTTTTGAAATGGGCGGCTGACGGGTGGGACACCCAAGAATGGTTGCAGTGATTTCCACTGCAACGTATTGGGAAGGTTGATGGAGGATCTGACCATAACATCCGCCTGCGCATTTCAAATGCATACAACATACAGGAGGGCGAGTAGTGTAGTTGAATAGGGGCGTAGATACTGATGGGGGCTAGGGGCTCCCACGTTACGTGATGTTTTAGTTTTTTTGAAGTTGGTTTCCTGTGTCGGTTGCACGGGAATGGGCGTCACCCCATAGATTTTATGTTTTAATTACACATAGGGAACATATTTTTACTGACGGTTGCAGGACATATGTAAATTTTTACTGGAATTGTCAGAGGTGGGCATTTTTAGCTGCTAAAAAGGCCCACCTCTTAACACCTGGGGATTCGAGTTCGTGGTGACGTTCTGACGGATTGCGTTTGGTGTGGTTTTTTTGTTCGCATGTAGGAAAAAATGGTGAATAACAAAAGGAAGCGATCAGATGTGCGTGAACGTGCGAACGAAGATGTTTCCGGAGATTGTGCTGACGGTGGTGCTACTACCTCAGGTGATATGGTCCGAACCCAGTTTACTCAGATGAGTAAGCTGAGCTCAAGAGAGATCTTAACATCTTTTTTGTTTAGAGGGTTCGTCTCATGCGCGCTCGCATGTTATTTAGTAGTCGAAAGGAACAGGGAAGACCCAGAGAATAACGAGCCCCTAGATTTCTATTTTCGTGAGAATAACGCGGATAACATATTCTGTATCCGCACTGCATACGAGAGATATCTTCCAATGGGTAAATTGTTGCACGAAATGGCACACACCGAGTCACCTTGTGACCGGCTGCCTGAAACCTTTTGTGAGGCAGAGGCACTTTTACGCATCACGGGCAATAGGAATAGGGTGTGGCAATGTGCCTTGACCAAATTTCCTGGCCAAAGAATCACCCTCACCGATTTGAGCACCGTGTGCCATGACCTTAAAGAGGCAGGGACATCTCCGGAAGATGCGCGTGTTAAAGGTTGTACACCCTGGACGTCCGCTGAGAGTTGCCGGTGGTGGACTCCCATATGGATACTTGATCTTGTTAGGACTGTTTATGAAGGCACAATAGATTTAGATCCCTTCAGCGAGCGAGATTGTAACCGTGATAGGGTTAAGGCTAGGAAGTATTACTCAGAAAAAAAGGACGGTTATGCTAGGCGAAATAGGTGGTTTAAAAAGGTTTTTGCCAACCCTCCCGGTGGAACCACGGGGGGGAAGAGTAATATGGGAAGGGCTTTGAAGCGTGCGGTCAAGGAGTTTGAGGAAGGAAACGTGGAGTGTTGCATTCTTTTGCTCAAAGCCTCTGTGGGATACCAGTGGTTTGAAATGGTGTACACACTACCACACGTGTTCCTTCGGGAAAAACCGTCGTTTTTTAATCCTGAGCGACCGGAAGTGGACTCCCCTACCCTTCATGGGTATGTTGTTGTTTATGTTGGAAACAACGTCAGTGGTTTCATTAATGTTTTTAAGGACGTGGGGTTCATTCCAGGGGTAGGGGCGTCCTGGGCGTTCAACAAGTCTAGCTAGGTTTGTTTTTTCCCATATCCCCACTAGAAACCAGGTCGAGATTTCGTGCACCTATGTCTCCTACCTACGGCGGGGGGCCTCGGGGTGAGGGGTGGGGGGGTTCAGAGGCTCCGCTGGACAACCTTGTCCACTTCTTGATGTTTTCAGAGGCCTTCCAGCAGCTGAGCCCAAGCGTGCGGGATAGTTTGCATCTGAAAACCCGTCTGTCTTGCAGTGACCGGTACCACCCTCACCCTCCCTCCATTGTTCGTGTATTGTTTAAGCATGCTTGAACTCTTATATTTCATGCTTAGGCATCTCAGCATATGTAACCTTTCTGAGTATGCGTGCCTTTCAATTCAACAGAGCTTGCAACGGCTTCGAGGTTGCACTTCGTCTAGAAGTGCAAAACCGCCTCGAAGCTGGTGAACGGGAGGAGGCCATATTCTTGGTAATCTTGGTCACCCTCCTAAGCTCCTACTCCTGGTTACAGGAGGGACAGTTGGCCGAGCTGGTTGGTGGCCAAGGCCCTTTTCATTGGCCGCGCCGGGAGCACGGCCCAACCATTGAGGCTCTGCTCCTCGGCATTGTGAACGTGGAGGATGCTGAGGAGGGGTCGGTGACCATCCCTGACTTCTTTGGCGCCAACCCCACCCCATATGGTTTTGGCGTGGGGCGGATTGGGTCTCGGAGCCGTTTGGAAGGATTGCTTCCCGAAGGCCATCATTACGGCACGGCAGTTGCACAAGCTTCCGGTTAGTCTCATACACAACCTCCTGTATATGCACACTTTTCTCCTTAGCCCTTCAGCTGGTTCCCGAACCCTTGCATTTTTTCTATCGGTGCTTGAACTTTTTACTTCAGGCTAGGCTAGCGGCCCCCTCTGGTGCTTTTTTGCTTCACAGTCACCCTCCTGGCACCCCCCCTTCGTTGATTATGTCATGCACAACTACCTGCTCCATTATGCGCTTTTAGTGAATGAAACTGTGGTGGTGGTGGCATAGTTGCTGTGGAGCAACTGAGGGTGCTATGTGGATTGACACCACATGGCATCTTCAAGACGCGTGGGGTGGAAAGACGGTGGTTGACCATCCAGTCCGTCGATGTGGTGGATACTCCCAACGACGTGCAAATGTTTATTGACCTCCTTGGTAAAGGGAGCCTCCCAGCTGCCCCTTTGGGGAAACCCTTTGCGTTGGGACTCCTTTGGGGAAACGTGCTGGTGGCGCGCCTTGTGAACACCGGCATATTCCCTGAGTGTGACTATCTCCCTGCATTAAGTAAGGACCCCTCTCTCTCTCTCTCTTTCTCTTTCTCACTCACTCTGGCTTTCTGTTTATTCCATGTTTATTAGGCCTTGTTCTTATTAGAGTTGGAAACCATATCCCAACCACGACTTCCATTTCTCACACAGACATAGCACACGCACAAAGATAGATACACAATTAAGAAATGCGTGTAGCTGTGAGTGTGCTAAGATATGTCTTAAGATATG